>JAEOAE010002670.1:0-43063 GCA_036365155.1 Meriones psammophilus | reverse complement strand
GCCATAGAAAACAATATGGTTTCCAACTAATCCTAACAGATATCATTTTTTTCTCATAAGAATATGAGATAATTTTAGTAGTCAAAATTAGTTTTTCTAATATTGAAATATTTGTATGCTTTAATGGAATCTCTTCAATTGGAATATTCCTCCACCTCCAATGCATTTTTTATTGTTGGCAAGGAAAAACCAGAATGCCAAGTTGAGTGCTGGTCAGTGATTTCTTTGATTTTGATTTTGACTATAATCCTGTTGTATTTGCTTATAAGACTGTGTTATATTTATAGGCCTATCTTTGTGTTTCCTTTTGTCAAGAATGCTATGTATACTGTATGATTTGATTAGTTATAATCTAGCTATATTCTTTCTCTTGAAAGTGATAGACCATCACATATTTTTCCTTCTGAAAATTTATTATATTATCTTATAATTCCTTGATTTTTTGTTGATTTGGAAACTTGATTTAGAAAAAGTTTTACTTCTCTCTTCTTGATACTAAAGGGTTGCCCCTCCTCATTTCTTGGTATATCTGTCTTTTCAAGTTGTAGCAATCACCAATGTCTCAGTTTTTGCCACTTAAGTGATTGATAGAGTTAACATATTGTTTTTGGGTTTTTAAAAATTTCTCATATATTTTCTCTGTGTCCTAATTCACTTCAGTTGCCAAATTTTCAAAGCCTACAGTCATCTAAGGGAGCCTCAGTTAAGGGCATGTCCTCATCAGAGAAGCTGGTTGCTCTATTTGTGAGAGATTGTGTTGATGGATGATTGATGTGGGAAGGCTCTTCCACTGAGAGATGCAATATCCCTAAGTAAGTGGGCCTGGGTCATATAAGACAACTACGTGAGCATGAGACAGAGGGGAAGAAAGAGACCAACCCAGGAAATATTTGCCCATCACTTTTGCCCTAATTTTCTTCAAGCTTGACTTACTATGCTAAGCTCTCAAAATGGTGGACTATGATCTGACAATACCAAACTAAACAACTAAACCCATTCATGACATTAGTGCTTTTAGTTAGGGGATTTAGTCACAGGAACAAAGTAGCAAATTAGAACAAAAATTATATGCAAAGAGTGATTTAGCTGCTGCACAGAATCTTGGAATGTTCTCTTTTTATGGAAAGTGGAAAAAATCAGGATTTAAGATGGCAAAGGCATTAGAAATCTGTATGCATAGCTTCATTAGCTGTTCTGCTAGGACCTAGAAGATCAGAGTGTTGAGAGTAATGCAGACAGAGGAAGTCCAGGTCATAGGATTTCAGTGGAAAATAGACTCCATGGAAAATTAAGCTAGAGGTCATTTGTCTGGTATTTAAGCTCAAAATCATACTTCTTCTGCCCATGCCCTGAGAAATTGAGTGAGGCAAAATTAAAAAAAAATAATGGGCTATATTTCTTACTTGGAATACCAAATCTGTTGAATGGTTATTGTTAGTGACACTTTCAGGAACACAGTGAAAGTAAAGAGACAAGTGGAGCAGAAATAAATGTAAAGTATTTGGTTTGTAAAGAAAAGCATCACTATGTAGTTTCAGATGGCAGTCACGTGCTGAAACAGAGACAGTAATTTTCAAGGAGATTATCACCATCAAAGAGTAGGCCCTATCTCTGGATTTGAAGCCTCAGAGGGTGTCCATACAGTAATAATCCCCACTGCTAATTTTTCTGTTAATGGAAGGGGTAGGCAAAGTGATTCCTAGTGCCAGGAAAGAACTTCATATAAAACCTGCTCCAAATGTGGTCCAAGTGTAGTACAGTCCACCCCTATTTGTCCATCACAATTTAGAATCCAACTTGACAGGCTCACCCATGATGTGCTGTTTCTAGAACCAAGAAATATGCAAAACTTAAGGTAATAGATTCTTTCTTTGTAGCTTCAGTTCAGCACGGTGCCAACCATCAGTGTTTGGCTGAGTCAGATTACCAGTGAAGATACTGTACAGGTTTATTGCATGAAGCTGTGAGAGTGTAGACTGAGTTGCAGCTTGACACTACAAGATGTTGAGATACGTAAGTTAGAGACACCTACCATATAGTGCTGACTATAAGGAGTGGAAGTAAGCAATCTTGGGATGTATGAGATGTTTCAGGGATAGTACCATCTAAGCCTTTTCAAACAGCATCAGGATTTGTTGTTTTCCTTGCAGATCTTCTTTCCTTGGTCTACTCTTCCCTAAATATGTACACATTCCTCTCTACAAGAATGGGAAAGGGGTATTCTGTGCATCTATGTTGGAATTATGTAACTTGCTTCTGATGTTACAAGATGTGGCACCCAAGAGATTATCTTGTGTGTCAGAAGAGACTGAACATTTGAACAGTGTATGAGCTATTGCAGAATTTTAAGATCATTGAAGTTAGACTACATTTTCATCATGGGATGACAATAAGCCTATAGTGAACTTGGTCAGAACTTATTTGATTGAATCAAAAAAGCTCCCAGAGAAGATCATGTTTCTGTTTTTGACACTGAAGAAAAAGTTTCTTTGTAACCTTGGCTGTCCTGGAAGTTGGTATGTAGACCAAAAAGGTTTTGAACTTACAGATCTAACTCCAGTTTAGTGTTGGGCTTAAATTTAGACCAACATGCCTGGCATCAACATACAGCAACATTGGCTGCTGAACCTGGAATGTAGCATTTTGGGTTTTTTGTTTGTTTCTTTTGTTTTGTATATGTAAGCATAGGTTGTTGTGCTGATCTTCATCCACATCGTACATTTGAAATTTGGCAGAGAGTATATCTAATTTCTTAGGATGGCATGTATTCATGAAACTAACAGTGTCCAAGCTTTCTGAGTTATTGACTTGCAGGTGTGTGACATTCTTTCTACCTGTTGTGTTTGTTTTTTTAGACTTTATTTATTCACACTTAATTTGTGTTAATTTAAATTTGTTTTTCTATAATTTATTCTCTGACATGAACTTGATTATTTGAACACATCCGCCTGCAGGGTGCAGCCTTGTGAGGCCACAGAGGAATATGTTGCAGCCATCCTTGATGAGCCCTGATAAGCTAGTTTCAGACAGAAGGGGATGAGTTCCTCCCCTAACAGGAGACTATGGAAAGGGCATAGGGTGAGAAGAAAGAGAGTGGGTGGGACCGGGAGGAGATGATGGAGAGGGCTACAGTGGGTATACAAAGTGAATAAATTGTAAAAAATGAATAAATAAAATTTAAAATTAATTTATCCACTTAACATTCCAATTTTAGCCATCTCCCTTGTCTTTTCCTGATTTCACCCCCTGTTCCTCTTTCACCCTTATCCCATTTACAATTTCTCAAATAGGGGAAGCCCTCCTTTCCTACCATCTGACCCCAGCCTATCAAGGCTCACTAGGACTGCCTACATCCTCTTTCTCTGTGGTGTAGCAATGACCCCTCTAACAGGGGAAAGTGTTCAAAGAGCAGGCAACAGAGTCCATGTCAGAGCCAGCCCCTACTCTTCTTACTATGGATCCCACATTAGACTGAGCTGCCTATCAGCTACATCTGAGCAGGGGTCTGGTTCCTCTTCATGAATGGTCTTTGGTGGGTTCATCAATCTCTGCAAGTCCCCATGGGTCCAGATTTATTGTCCTTGTTGGTCTTCTTACGGAGGTCCTGCCAGCTCTAGGTCTTTCTACATTCTATGCCCCCACTCTTTCTTATGATTCCCTGTGCTCTACCCAAAGTTTGGCTGTGAGTCTTAGCATCTGCTTTGAACCCCCGCTGGATAGAGTCTTTTGGAGGATATGTATGTTAGGCTCTCATCCTGTTCCCTCTCCTCAGTCACTTCTGGTGTCGATTCTATTTGCACTTTTGAATAAGAATTGACCATTCTCCATAGGGTCCTCCTTTTTATTTAGCTCCTTTAGGTCTGTGGATTGTAGTATGTTTATCCTATATTATGGCCATTATCCACTTATGAATGAGAATATACCATGCATGCCTTTCTGGTTTTGGAATAACTCAGTTAGGATGATCATTTCTAGTTCCATCCACTTGTCTGAAAATTTCATGGTTTCCTTTTTTTTAAAAAAATACCATAGTAGCATTCCGTTGTGTAAATGTACCACAATTTCTGTAAAACAATGGTTTGGTTGAGAGACATGTAGTTTGTTTCCCTATTCTGGCTATTATGAATATAGATGCTATGTACATAGTTGACCGAATATCTTTGTTGAATGGTGGAGCTTCTTTTTGATATATATCCAGGAATGGTAGAGCTGTGTCTTTAAGTAACACTATTTTCAATTGTCTGAGAAAGCATCAGATTAATTTCTAAAATGGTTGTATAAGTTTGCACTCCCATAGCAATGGAGGAGTGTTCCTCTTTCTTCATATTCTCACTAGCTTGCTGTCACTTCAGGTTTTGATCTTAGCCATGATGGGTTTAAGATGGAATGTCATTTGTATTTCCATGATGACTACAGATATTGAGCATTTAATGTCCACCATTTGATATTCCTCTTTGGAGAAATCTCTGTTTAGTTCTGTACCCCAGTTTTAAATTGGATTATTTGGATTGTTGGAGTTTAATTTCTTGAGCTCTTTATATATATATTGTTTATTAGCTCTTTCAGTTGTATGAAGGGTTGGTGAAGATCTTTTGTCAGTCGGTAGGCAGTCATTTTGTTCTATTGACAGAGTTCTTTGCTTCATAGAAGCTTTTTGTTTCATGAGATCCTATTCATTAATTTTTTATCTTAGAGCCAGTGTTCTTGGTTTTCTGTTGAGGAAGTTACCTTTTATGCCAATGAGATCAAGGATCTTTCCCACTTTTTTTTTTTTCTAACAGATTTAGTGTATCTGGTTTTATGTTGAGGTCTTTGAACAACTTGGACTGTAGTTTGGTGCAGGGTGATAAATATGGATATATTTTCATTTTTCTATATGTAGACTTGCAGTTAGACCAGCACCATTTGTTCCATTGCATGGTTTTGGCTTCTTTGTCAAAAATCAAGTGGCCATAGGTGTGTGGGTTTATTTATGGATCTTCACTTCAATTCCATTTGTTGACTGATTGTTTTTATTCCAGTACCATGCTGTTTTTATTACTATGATTTATAGTAGAGCTTGAGATCTGGGATGGCAATAACTGCTGAAGACCTGCTATTGTACAGGATTGTTTTATCTATTCTGGCTTTTTTATTTTTCTATATGAAGCTGAGAATTGTTTATTCAAGTTCCTTAAGGAATTATGTTGAATTTTGATGAGAATATCATTGAATCTGTAGATTGTTTTTGGTATGATGGCAATTTTTACTATGTTGATCCTACTGATCCATGAGCATGAGATATATTTCTATCTTCTATCTTCTGGTATCTTTTTCATCAGAGACTTGAAGTTTTTTTGTTTTTTGTTTTATAGGTTTTCACTGGCTTGTTGAGGATAACATCAAGATACATTATGGTATTTTTTCCCCTGGTTATTGTGAAGGGTGTTATTTTCTTAATTCTTTCTCAGTCTATTTGTCCTTTGTATACAGGAGTGCTACTGATTTTTTTTTTTTTAGTTAACTTTATATTCAGGCATTTTGCTCAAGTGTTTTTCAACTGTAGTAGCATTTTTGGGGTAATTTTTTATACTGTCATATCATCTGTGAATAGTGATATTTGACTCCTTCCTTATCAAGTTGTGTCCCCTTGATCTCCTTTAGTTGTCTTTTTGCCCTAGATAGGACATTGAGTACTGTATTGAAGAGATTTGGAGAGAGTGTGTAGCCTTGTCTTGTCCCTGAGTTCAGTGGAATTGATTTAACTTTCTTTCCATTTAGTTTGATGTTAGCTATAGAATTGCTGTATATTGTCTTTACTATTTTTAGATCTGTGCCTTTGTCCCCAGTCTCTCCAAGACTTTAAACAAGAATAACTGTTGGATATTGTCAAATGCTTTTTTGGCTTCTATGGAAATGATCCTTTGCTGCTTTTTTTCAATTTGTTTATATGATGGATGAAGATTCCATATATTGAACCATCCCTGCATGCCTGGGATGAAACCTACTTGGTCGTGTTGGATGATACTTTTGGTATGTTCTTGGATTTGGTTTGCGGTTAATTTATTGAGTATTTTTGCATCATTGTTCATAAAAGAGATTGGTCTGAAGATCTCTTTCTTTTTTGGAGTCTTTGAGGATTTATCAAGGTGACTGTTTTCTTACGAAGGGAGTTTGTTCATGTTGCGTCCAATTCTCTTTTGTGGAATAATTTGAAGGATATTGGTTTTGTTCTTCATTGACGGTCTTGTAGAATTCTGCTCTGAAATCATCTTGCCCTTGGCTTTTTTTGAAGGATTTTGATGGCTGCTTCTATTTTTTAGGCAGTATAAGACTTTAATATCTTTACCTGATTTTGATTCATCTTTGGTAAGTGGAATCTAACAAGAGAATTGTATATTTCATTAAATTTTTCAAATTTGGTGGCATATAGGCTTTTGACATAAGAGCTAATGGTTCTTTGGATTTTCTCAGTATCTGTTATCTCTCTCTCTACCTTTCAGACTTTATTGATTTGGATAGTGTCTTTCTGCTATTTACTTAGTTTGACTAAGAGTTTGTCTATATATTTGATTTTCTCAAAGAACTAGCTCTTGGTTTCGTTGATTCTTTTAATTATTCTCTTTGTTTTTAATTTATTTATTTCAGCCCTGACTTTGGTTATTCCTAGTGGTCTACTCCTGTTGGGTGTGTTTGCTTCTTTTTTTCTAGGCTTTCAGGTGTGCCATTAAGTTGCTTATATGGGATGTCTCCAATAGCTTATGAAGGCCTTTAGTGCTATAAAAAGTCCTCTTAGGACTGCTTTAATTGCATCCTATGAGTTTGGGTATGATGTGCATTCATTTTCATTGTATTGTAGGAAGTTTTTTTCTTTATTTCTTCCCTGACCTAGATTTCATTGAGTAAGGAGTTGTTCAGTTCCCACGTGTGTGTAGGCATTTTGTTATTTCTGTTATTGTTGAGGTCCATCTTTAGTCCATCATAGTCTGATAGGATACAAGATATTATTTCAATCTTATTGTATCTGTTGAGACCTGGTTTGTGACCTACTGTATGTTCAGTTTTGGAGAAGGGTCCATGAGGTGCTGAAAGAAGATAGATTCTTTTCTGTTTGGGTTAAAAATTCTCTAGAGATCTGTTAGGTTCATTTGATTCATGACATCCATTTGTGTCATTATCTCTCAGTTTAAGTCCTTTTCCATTGCTCTGTCCCTTGATGATAGTGACATGTTGACCTCTCCCACTATTAATGTACAGTGATTGATATGTTCTTTAACTTTTATTAATGTTTCCTTTACAAATGTGGGTGTCTGTGCTGTTTCCAGCTTCTGGCTATTACAAATAAAACTACTACAAACATAGTTGAGCAGATGTCCTTGTTGTATACTTGAGCACCTTTTGGATATATGCTTAGGAGTGGTATAGCTGGATCTTGAGGAAGTGCTATTCCTAATTGTCTGAGAAAGTGTCAGGTTGATTTGTAAAGTGGTTGTATAAGTTTACATTCTGACCAGCAATGAAGGAGGGTTCCCCTTTCTCCAAATCCTATCCAGCATGAGTTGTCACTTGAGTTATTTGTCTTAGTCATTTTGATGGGTGTAAGGTGAAATCTCAGGGTGGTTTTGATTTGCATTTCCCTCATGACTAAGAATATTGAACATTTCGTTAAGTGTTTCTCTGCCATTCTATATTCCTCTATTCTGTTTCTATGCCAGTACAATGCAGTTTTTATAACTGTTGCTCTATAGTACAGCTTGAGATCAGGGATGGAGATACCTCCAGAAGATCTTTTATTATGGAAGATTATTTTAGCAATTCTGGGTTTCTTGTTATTCCATATGAAGTTGGGAATTTTTCTTTCAAGGTCTGTAAAGATTTGTGTTGGTAATTTGATGGGAATTACATTAAATCTGTAGATTGCATTTGGTAAGAGGACCATTTTTACTATCTTAATCCTGCCAAGCCATGAGCATGAGAGATCTTTCCATCTTCTGATATCTTCTTCTATTTCTTTCTTTAGAGACTTGAAATTTTTTCATACAAGTCTTTGACTTGCTTGGTTAGGGTCACACCGAGGTACTTTATGTCCTTTTTGACTATTGTGAAGGGTGTTGTTTCCCTAATTTCTTTCTCAGCACTTTTCTCTTTTGCATACAGGAGGACTACTTATTTTTTGAGTTGATTTTGTATCCAGCCACATTGCTGAAAGTGTTTGTCAGCTTTAGGGGTTCCCTAGTAGAATTTTGGGGGTCACTCATGTATACTATCATACCATCTGCTAATAGTGATACTTTGACTTCTTCCTTTCCCATTTATATCCCCTTGATCTTCTTTAATTGTCTTATTACTCTAGCAAGGACTTCGAGAACTATGTTGAAGAGATATGGAGAGAGGGGGCAGCCTTGCCTTGTCACTGAATTCGGTGGGATTGCTTTAAGTTTCTCTCCGTTTAGCTTGATGTTGGCTATAGGATTGCTGTATATCGCCTTTACTAGGTTTAGGTATGTGCCCTGTATCCCTGATCTCTCCAATACTTGAAACATGAATGGATGCTGGATTTTTTTAAATGCTTTTTCAGTACTAAGGAGATTATCATGAGTTTATTTTTCTTTCAATTTGTTAATATGGTGGATCATATGGATGGATTTTTGCATATTGAACCACCCCTGCATACCTGGCCTGAAGCCTACTTGGTTGTAGTGGATGATATCTTTGATGTGTTTTTGTATTGGGTTTGCAAAGTATTTTGTTGAGTATTTTTGCATCAATGTTCATAAGGGATATTGGCCTGAAATTGTCTTCATGCTGTGGTATCCAGGGCCACTTGCTTCTGGAGAACTGGGTCCTGGAGATGCCATATTGCTCTGTCTTTTGTTGGTTGAGCTTTTACACTGGCCTCTACCCATTGGGATATCTTAGGTGTTGGGTGTTAGTTTCTGGTACTTCCTGGAATCCCGTGGTGGGTCAAATCCCCTTGGCAGGAAGATGATTTTTCCCAAAGGAGCTCTCCTCCATTTTTTAGGTATGGTCACTGAATGGCAGGTGTTTTTCAGGAATTGCCACAGCTCATCTCAATTGTACAGACCTGAGTAGTAATTGTTGCCTGTGTTAGTAAAAGGAGCTATCCTCTCACCCAGAGAAGTTCTGGAGACAGCTGCCCTGCTTCTGGGTTTCTTGCTGTAAATTTATTGAGCTGCTGCTGTAACCTGAGTTCCCTGTGGCTTGGTCAGTTTTGTTAGGGTAACTGGTTGTTCCTTGGAGCAGTATCTGTGGGTTGATCTCAGGTAACCCAGGCTTCTGTAGGTCTCAGTTTGGAGCTCTGTGCCCCAGTACCCAAGTGTTAATCAGTGGCAGGTGAGCACCACTCTCATGTGTACAGCAGGAGGCGAGAGTAGGAGCCCGTGGATAACCAGAAACTTTTCTGGAGCTAGGTGTCCTGAGGTAGAGCCAGATATTTCCCCCACCTTTGGGTTTTCTCCCAATAGGAAGACTCAGTCTGTGGTGTTTGACGTGGTGTGTAGAATGTGTAGGCATTTGCCAATGATGGCTCCAAGCTGGTGACTGGGAAAGAAGCTGAGAACTTTTCCAAGAATGTTCCTGTGTATGGTGGATGTAGTGTGTGTGGGGGGAGTTGGATGAGTTCTCTAAGCTGGGACCTGCTGTTTCCCTGCCTGTGGGGTTTTCTCCAGACAGGGAAACCCTGCTTCTAGTGTCCTGGGGCACACAGTTCTGTGATGGAGAGTAGGGCATGCAGAGCTAGTGGCTGGAGGCGCACTCAGGCCTGGCGGCTGTGAACCAACCGGTCTACAGGACATTTCCAGGGATAGACTGGGTGACCTGAGGTCAGGCCTGCTTTCTTTTTCCCTATTTTTTTTCTAGACTGGGACTCCCAGTCTCTGGTGCCCTGGAGAACATAATTTAGTCTGGAAAGTTTATCAGGACACAAAGCTGTATCCTGCGACCCGGGATATCTTCCGGGTTCTCGTTGAGTGACCTGAAAGTGGACCTGACTGACTCCCACACCGTGGAGTTTCCTCTCACCTGCAAAACAGGATCTCTGTTGTTTTAGGGCCCAGAGTTCAGTCTTTTAGTTGCTGTACCAACATTGCTGTCTTACTCCTCAGACCCAATGTCCTCCTGGCACCGCCATATTTCCTCATCACTTTCAATTAATTTTGTTTGAAAGTCTGTTTTATTAGATATTAGAATAGCTACTCCTGCTTGTTTCTTGGGTCCATTTGCTTGAAAACCTTATTCCTGCTGCAACATCCAAGGAATTTTCCCAGAGATTAGCTGGGTGCTCTGAGGTTGGACCCGATTGTTTCCTCATCATTGGTTTTCTTCTTACCTTGGAAACACAGTCAATGGTGTTTGGGGGCCTGCAGATCCAACTATTGGTCCCTGTGCAGTCTCTGCTACCCAGCTTATCAGACACAGTGTGCAATCAGCCCAGCCATCTGGGATCTATTTTTAGTTTTTACTGAATATAAGTATTTTGATTGTATGCATGAATATGCACCTCTTGTGTGCCTAATCCTCACAGTAGTCTGAAAATGTCTTCAGAACTCAAGAACTCATAGCAATTGAAATTAGCAGGTCCTAGGTAAATACTAACAATTGAGCCCAATTATTTGCAAGAGCAGTAAGAGCTCCTCACTGCTGAGCCATCTCTCCTATCTTATGTTGCTCATTTATGATCAGCATTTATACTGCTAATATTTTTGTCTTCTATTTTTACCTGTTTTAACATGCATTCCCTTTTAGTAAGATATCATTGAAGTTACAGTTTAAGCTGGGGCAGTACAGATTTTTGGAAAATAAATATACAACAGGAGTGAATGTATAATTCCTTGTAGAGGCTTCAGTAAAAACCTCTGAGTTCTTTCAATATTTTGTGTTTGTTTGATTGACTTTTAGGGGAGGCTCTGTCTTACTATATAGGCCTGGCTGGCCTAGAACTCTTTGAATAGATAATGCTGACATTTAGTTCAATAAGATACACCTGGGTCTGCCTCGTGAGTGATGGAATTGAAGGCATGACAGAATACACCCAGCTTGTCCACCAGTTTTTGTAGTTAGTAACTGTTAATAAATTTCTCTGATCTGTACTTAGTATTGTTTATCTGTTAATTTCTCTCTCTCTCTGTGTCTCTGTCTCTATGTCTCTGTCTCTCTATTTCACACTCTTCTCTCTGTTTGTCTTTGTCCACATTAATTGCCATGTCTATTCCAAAGCTATATCCTCTTCAAAAAGTTCAGATATGATACAGTTAAAACTTGTTATTCTGTTTTCTTCTAAAATGACTTAGTGATAACATTAATACTTCTTTTTTAATAGAAAAGTTTTAATCTTTATTTTTAATCTTTAGACTACATTATTTAGTAAGGAGGATATAGAAAACAATGATCAAAGAATAATCATGTGTTCTATTCCTTTTCTTGTTTCTGGTCACTCAGAAATATGGTTTTATTGGCTATGATTGTTGTTGCTTGCCACTCACATTATTTTTATCCATGTATTCACTGTAGTCCACTTTCCCTTCCACAAATATATGAGCCCTCCTCTTCACATACTGATATGCCACATCCCTAAGCCCTGGTCAAAACATAATATTCAGTACCATGTTGTCTTTTGATTGATGTTCCCCATTTGTTCAGTGTCCCCTGATCAACACATCTCATTTGTTGCTATATAAAATATCATTACTGTGTTTTGTCCTTCCACCTGTCTCATGACAGGGCCCTGACCTACTCACCCAAGTAACTGAAGATGATTCATAGATTGATCAAGAACCCAACTAATGGCTAATTTATATTCATGTCTTACAAACTGATGAAACACAGGTTTTGAAGCACGCCCTTGTTTTTTTTTTTTTTTCAATAACCTTTAGGCTATTTCATTTCCCCTACTTCACATCATGCACAGCATCCAACTGTATAACATTCGCACTTCTGTGTCAGAAAATAAATTGAAGAAGCAGTAGAATTATATGATTATATTGACAATGAAGTATAAATTATATTGTTGCCACTGTTTCTGTTGTACAAATGTATGGCATATTTTAGAATTTGGTGACCTTCAATGATGTGCATGTGAAATTCAGCCAAGAAGAGTGGGCCTTGCTGGAACCTTCCCAGAAGCAACTCTACAAACATGTGATGCTAGAGACCTGTGAAAACCTCACTGCTATAGGTAAGACTGCAATTTTTCTTTCACTTTTAAAATAAAGAGACAACTCTTACTTTGTTATTGATCCTCTTCTGCAATTCCAATTAAGAATGAGGAGGAATGAGGTAAATAAATCAGGCATGGTTCTAAGGGTCACAGAAGATAGTGATTTAAGTTTTGCCTTAATAATAACATGATATTTCAATAATATATATTTTCTGGTACTATATTTTAGGCTACAATTGGGATGACCATAATATTGAAGAACGTTTTCAAAGTTCTACAAGTAATAAAAGGTAACTTTATGTGCATGTTGATACAGATATAAATCTTAAATTTTAATGTGTCCTGGAAGTTTGGTGTTTTTTGTTTGTTTGTTTGTTTGTTTATTGGCTGCTTTTAATTTTCTGTTTTTGAAATAGATTTTTTTTTCTGGGTATCTGTGACTTACTTAGACTTGCTTGTTAGACCAGCCTGACCTCAAAATCACACAGATCTGCCTGCTTCTTCCTCCACAAGTGCTGGAATTAAAGGCATGTACCAGCACAGATGGCTGTGTCCTGGAAGTTTAAAGGAAAGCAACAGTGTAAAAACAGCACTGCTTTAAGTGTAGTGATGATCATTAAATTCTCATAATTCCATGTACTTCAATGTCAGGTATCTGATTTGTGTTTACAAGGCACTCCCCTAAGATAGAAGAAAATAAAATAATATTGTAACAAAAATACCATTTGAATCATATGGACATTACACCTGCTGACTTGAACTGCCAATCTGTTTAGTATCATTCTATCTACTCAGATATTGTAAGAGGTATACACACTGAATTGGTGATTAGTATGTGTCCAAAAGCATCTAATAAGCAAAAAATTACATAGTAGAACCAGTGTTACTAATTTTCATGCAGTAACATTGTAAAGTTTAGTGAAAGGAGCAGCTTATGAGAATCAAGAATATTGTTGTGGAGAAACCTTAATCCCTATATGACATGTCTATGATGAACAAAAACAAACTGTGTTAATTCAATGTGGTAATCTTTATTATTTTTGTAAATTAAACTGGTATATCATATGTCAAAATGATTCTAAGACACATGAGCATAGGGTTATTGAAAGAAGCAGTGTCCCTGTCTTTCTCCAAGAATAATTGATTTGATAGTAGTCCCCACTGTGAGTAAATTTTCTGAATGTGATAAATGGTTACTGTTAATTGGTTTTGCAACTTCACTGAGAATTCATCAGCAAACTCATTTTGCTGAAAATACCTAAGGATACTAGGAATTTGGAACTTCTGCTTGTCTTGGCTCACTTTGTAAATGAAGTATCATTCATACAGTACAAAAATTTATGAATGGGATTGTTGTGGTAAAACTCTGAATTCTTACAATACTCTTCATATATAGGAGAAAACTTCTTATAGAAAAATGATGCTATAAAAGTGATCCACATAACAAATGCTCTTACCATCACAGGGATCTTCAAAAATACCCATAATGAAGGGGAATACCGTGAATGTGAATAAAGTGATAAAACTTTAAAATTTGATTCTTCTTTACCATTAGACCAAATTATGAAATTAATTCATATAGATAAATATATTTATTAGTGTAATGAAATGACTGTGGTAAATCTTTCACATGTGCCAATTTTCTTTGCAGGCATGAAAGCAGTCATACTGGAGAGAAACCCTTTAAATGCATTCTATGTGGTAAAGCCTTCAGCTATATCACTGTTCTCATACAGCATAAAAAAAACACACACAGGAGAGAAGTCTTACAAATGTAATCTATGTGGTAAAGCCTTTGCAAAAAACAGTCATCTCATTCGGCATAAAAGAACACACACTGGAGAGAAACCTCATGAATGTAACCAGTGTGGTAAAGCCTTTGCACAAAACAGTCATCTCATAAGCCATAAAAGAACACACACTGGAGAGAAACCTTATGAATGTACTGAGTGTGGCAAAGCCTTTGCAGAAAACAGTCTTCTCATGCGGCATAAAAGAACACACACTGGAGAGAAACCTTATGAATGTAACCAGTGTGGTAAAGCCTTTGCACAAAACAGTACTCTCCTAAGCCATAAAGGAACACACACTGGAGAGAAACCTTATGAATGTAACCAGTGCGGTAAAGCCTTTGCAGAAAACAGTACTCTCTTAAGCCATAAAAAAAACACACACTGGAGAGAAACCTTATGAATGTAATGAGTGTGGCAAAACCATTGTGGTACTTTGCACGAAAGAGTCATCTCATAAGCCATAAAAAACACACACTGGAGAGAAACCTTATGAATGTAACCAGTGTGGTAAAGCCTTTACACAAAAACAGTCATCTCATAAGCCATAAAAGAACACACACTGGAGAGAAACCTTATGAATGTAACCAGTGTGGTAAAGCCTTGCACAAAAACAGTAATCTCATAAGACATAAAAGAACACATACTGGAATGAAACCTTATGAATATACCCAATGGGATAAAGCCTTTGCACAGCAGAGTAGTCTCGAAAACAGGAAAAGACACACAGTGGAAAGAAGCCTCGTGAGGGTAATTAGTGTGATAAATCCTTTACATGTAACAATCATCTCCTAAGACAACAATACATTCTGGAGGGAAACCATATGAATTAACTGTGTGGCAAAGCCTTTGCACATAATATCTCCTAATACATAAAATAACACATACTGGAAAGATGTCTGACTGTAACCAATGTGAAAAAACTTTTGGACTTCAGAATAATCTCCACACTCATGAAAGAAATCCTAATGGACAGAAAGCCTGTGAGTGCTTTCAACATGGTGAAACCATTCCACCTTTGTATAATCTTCATCATCATGAAAGGATTCATACTAGAGAGAAAACTTATGAATGTTTTAAAATGGTGAGGATTTGCACAAATCTAGAGTCATCATCATTATAAAAGTATCCTCACTGGAGAGGAATTCTGTGAATATAAGCAGTGTGGAAAGGCCATTGTGTACTTTGGTCCACTGAGATCCAAAAGAACTGAAAAACTAGCTCAATGGAAATGACCTCGCTTTTCTGAAGGGGAAAGGGAATAGGTGCAATAGGAATGGAGGGTAGTACTGTGGGAGAGAAGGAGGGAACTACGATTGGAAATTAAAGTAAATAAACTTATTTTTAAAAAGAATACAATGAATGGTGAATATCAATTACATGCAACAGTATTATATAATAAGGTGTTTAGGGGAGCCTTATTGATAATCCTGATTCTCAACATTTACTGTTTTTAATTGTATCACTTTACACAAGAAACTTTTAGTCCAGTGGATGAATATGTAGGGAATGGTGACCTAACACCAGCCAGGAAGTTCTCTGAGAGTATCACAACAGTGGTAGCCTGTAGAAGTTTCTTTGTGTACACATACCTTTTGTTCCAGCGGTACTATTGAAAAATATCACAACACACACTGAATTTTGAGATATGAGGGAGGAGGCTTTCTTTTCCTTGTATGACCCTGCTTCTGGCCTAGATGTGTAACCATGTCAAGGGTGAGTTTTCTCTGCCTGACTTCATATGGAGAGTGTCTTTAGACATAGATGCCACCAACCAAATTTTATACATGGCCTTTGACACAGATCCCTGATAACTCTCTCCTACCTTCAAATATAAGATTATTTGGTTCTGTGTTCTTTTTCTTCTTATTCATATAATAGGAATGTGCTGTTTAATGCAAACTGAGCATCCTTGAATTGCCTAGTATTAAACAATTATCTACACCTATGCTTGGAGCATAAAGAACAACTAGAACCCCTGCTCAGATGTAGCCCATAAGTATCTGTCTCCTTGTGATTTCCCTATTAAGGGTAACAGGGGATGTCTTTGACATGAACTCAGTGGATGGCTCAGGAGTAGGATCAACTACTCCTGGGAGGTGCAGCCTTTCCAGGACACAGAGGAAAAAGTGTAGCCATTCCTGTTGAGACCTGATAGGGTAGGCAAGAATATGATAGGGGAGGAAGACTTCCCCTATCAGTGGACTTGAGGAGGGGCATGTGTGAAGAAGTTGGAGGGAAAGTGGGATTAGGAGGGGAGGAGGGAGGAGTTTATGGGGGATATAAAGTGAATAAAGTGAAATTAATAAAAGTTTAAAAATGAACAAAAAAAAACTTCAGCAAATTAAAATGAGAACCATATTAAAATTTTTAAAATGCATGAGAGAATTATAGGACATCAAAATCCAAATGTGCCAGTGAGTGAATTTTTTGGCCATCTAACTTTTGGAATGTACTCTTAAATGTAAAATTAAGAGAAGTCCCTTGGAAAAAATGAGTGTCCCTTGGAGAAACATATGCTTTCATTTGCAAGTGCTTAACAATTAGAGATAAGGGTTGGGACAAAGCCAGTTGTGCACTTCTCATTTCAGCTGTATAACCACATCTGGTGCAGAATATTAAAAGGCCTAGTGCATGCTGCCTCAATATCTCACAATTTATATATGCTTCAGTCATCTTAATTTATAGTGCTTTCTTCTTTCGTATCCTCTATCCTTTCTCTCTGTTAGTCTTCTGGCTGAATTACAAATGTCTGTGGAGGGCATGAATTTGATGGAAAATTTCCATTTCTACTTGAGTCTTCTGAGGTCTCTCACTGAATATCTATTTTCTCTACGGGTCTCTGAATTTGTTTCCATCAGCTGTAGGAGGAAGCTTCTTTGAAGATGGAAGAACAGGACCCTGGTCTATCAGTATAGCAGAATGGTGTCAATGGTCATTTTATTTCTTTTAGTAGAACGTCGTATATTTTTTTCTCTAGAACACTGGGCTATGTAATTTCTTTTTCATGTTCAATAAACCAGTGTCAGGTGTGGATTCCATCATGTGAAATGGGCCTTGAGTCAAACTATAGATTGGTTATTTACTCCTACAACTGTTGCATTAATATGTCTTACAGGACACTGTTATAGTTCAAAGGTTTGGTAGCTGGGTTAGTGTTTATATTTCTCCTTTTGTAGTGTGCAGAGTATTCCCTGTATCAAAGTTGCTAATACATAAGTGTGAAGGTCCTATATAGGCACGATTTATGAATGTTCAATGATTTGTGTAAGTGTTACCTCAAGCAATAGGGCATTGCTGTCATTTTGTGGAGAGCAACCTATAGTCTTGACAAAAGCCTGTTGTGTTTTGGCATTACAATCACACTACTTTGGCCAATACCTCAGTTAAATATAAACCATTACCAGTACTGGATGCTTAATTTAGTGACAAGAGATTTCCAGTTGGGACTTTCTTCTTGGGTGGTGATTTCATTTATGTTGGTTTCATATATATATATATATATATATATATATATATATATATATATATATATATTTTTTTAAGCTTCTATTGCATTAGGTTTCCACTGTACCAAACAAATGAGCCTTAATTTTGCCTGTCTTTTCTCATGTTACCTTTTCATTGCCCTCTTACTTTCCCAATCCCCTTCAATTCTATCTTTTTAGCCCACCTTCAATTTGTACTAAGTATTTTATTTCCCTTTCCTATGGAGAAATCTCTGCCTCCCTAAACTCCAGTTCTTAATCTGTATGTATCCCCTGTGGTATTATGTTCAGTTACTTGCATATCATACAACTTGCAACTAATATATATGTAAAAGCAAATACATACCTTATTTGTCTTTGAGGGTCTAGGTTCTCTCACTCTCAGTTAACTGCAAAGGTGCATTTACCTTCACGTTTCATGATTTGACTTTTTAAATGTCTGAGTAATAGGTGATTATGTAAATTCACTAGTACTATAACAAAAATAGAAATACACACTGGAAAAACAGACAAAATATTCACAAATGGTGCTGACCAAACTAGATGCGTATATGTAGAAGCATGGAAATAGACGCTTATTTTCACTCAAACGTCACCTCCAAATGGATTAAAACCTCACCAAAGTTCATATACAGTTAAAGCCATGAAGTCAGGACAGCTATTTGACAAAGATCCAGCATAGCTGAGTTGCGTGTTACAATAGCCTTCATGCTATCTTTCAGGCTTGGTCTTGATCTCCACTTGCTACCTGCTTAGAGGGCTTTCAGTACATGTACGACCTAGGGACATTGGAGTAATGGGAATTTTTTTCTTGAATCATTTATGCCTTCACCCTGGAGTACTGATTCCAAGCTTCCCCAGAAAAATCCTGAGCATACTGCTACTCTCATTTTTAGGAGAAATATCAATTATCTGGCCCTACATGAATGTCTTTCTCATGGAAGTTGTAACTCACATAAAAATGGCAGAAAACTCCTTATGAGACTTCAGCTCCAAGGTAGTCTTGCAATATCTACCCCTGTACTTCCTCAAGAAGAAAATAATCAGGACAACATACTCTTAAAAAGGCAAACAACGTTTCTAGATCCAGGAGAGTTGATAGTATTTGAGATTAAATACATCATACTGCTGTATCCTAAGGTGATTACTTGGCATATAGATTAGGAGCTACATATGCCCCTCAATGACTAGCTAGAGCTGTACAAGAATGTCTGGAGACATCTTCACTTACACTAGGGTCTATAATGATGGACAAAGAATGTTTTGTAAAAATGATTTTAAAAGTGAGATATTAGGACCTCCCCTTCCTAGAAATATCATCTTGCACAGTATCACTGTGGTGTTGTATGACCAAAATAATGAAAGCATATTCATATTTAGCACATAAAAAATTCTACAAAGATATGAGGTATAGACAATGCATTATGTCAGGAATTGAATAATAACTATTGCTGCTTTGGCCTAAATTGCTTTTCTGGAGGCTGTCCATTAAAATTTGATAATATACTTCTTGGGAGAAAGCAATATGCCTAAGCTGGCTTGAAGATTTTCTATCTATTGCCATTGAATCTGAGAATGCTTCCAACCTGAGGATGGGCTTTCAGGCTGTGGCAAATATGCCTTCATATTCTCAAAAATATCAGGTTATGGGAATGATGAAGAATAATATTAGTAAAAGATAAAGTTTATCAATGATGACTAAATTTATGACCAAGAGACAGTTAAAACACCTGTCTGGGGTCAAAAAGGATATAATCTATGTTTTAGAACAATGTGAATCTATCTTTTATTATTTAAGCTATATAAATAAAGAAGTACTCTGACTGCCAGTGAGTCGAGACTCTAAGTTTCCTTGGACAACCATGTCTGACTCATTTCTTCCCCACCTTATCCTTCCCTCCTCTATGGAAACTATCTAATGCTGTGGTTGGTCCCCAATCTTTCACAACAATCTTTCTTTTCTTTCACAGTAGGGTGAATACTCACAACTGAAGATCTAGAGCTACATGCTTCATAGTAGATAGGACATATGATATCTGTTTTCTGGATATGACTTACCTAAATCAATATCATCATTTATATCTCTATCTACTTATGTGCATACCATTTCACTTATGTATATCAGCTGAAGGATATTTAGGCGTTCCCATTTTGTACCTATTGTGAACAGAATAGCAATGAGTAGCATGGTTGAGAAAATATTTTTGAAGGAATATGTTGAGTCCATTGTGCATATGTCAAGGAAAGTTATAAGTTGTTCATATGGCAGATTTATTTTTATCATTTTGAGAATTCTACACACTGATTTCCGCTGTGGATGTACAATTTTGAAAGCACCCTTTGCCAGAGATCCAGGTTTTGCCTGTCCAACAGAAGATGTCAACTGTCAACCTAATTCCTGTTTCTCCAGAAAAATAAAATGCTGAGGGAAAATATATATAGTACCTGTATTATTCATCACAATTACTATTATGGAATTAAAATTTGAATACTTATATTGCCCACAAATTAAAAAGTAACATGTATAACTTACTAAAATGTTTTCTTTTCTTTTTTAATTTTTTAATTTAAATTTTATTAATTATAATTTATTCATTTTGTATCCCCATAAGCCCCTCCTCCCCCTCCAGATCCCACCCTCCTCCACTTTCTGCATGCATGCCCTCCCCAAGTCCACTGATAGGGGAGGTCCCCCTCTCCTTTCTGATCTTAGTCTATCAGTTCGTATCGGAAGTGGCTGCACTGTCATCTTCTGTGCCCTGGTAAGGCTGCTCCCCCCTCAGGAGGAGGTGATTAAAGAGCAGGCCAATCAGATTATGTCAGAGGCAGTCCCTCTTCACATTACTATGGAACCCACTTGGACACTGAACTGCCATGGGCTACGTCTGTGCAGGGGTTCTAGGTTATCTCCATGAAGTCCTTGGTTGGAGTATGAGTCTCTGGGAAGTTCCCTGTTTTCAAATTTTCTTGTTCTGTTGCTCTCCTTGTGGAGTTCCTGTCCTCTCCAGCTCTTACTATTTTCCACTTCTTACATAAAATTCCATTCACTCTGTCCAACAGTTGGCCATCAGGCTCAGCATCTGCTTTGATACTCTGCAGGGCAGAGGCTTTCAGAGGCCCTCTGTGGCAGGTTCCTAGGTTGTTTCCTGTTTTCTTCTTCTTCTGATATACATCCTCTTTGCCTTTCAGAATAGGGATTGAGCATTTTAGTTAGGGTCCTCTCTTTTTGCTTAGTTTGTTTAGATGTACAGATTTTAGTGGGTTTTATCCTATGTTGTATGTTTATATGAGTGAGTGTATATACTGTGTGTGTCTTTTTGCTTCTGGGACAACTCACTCAGGATGATCCTTTCCAGATCCCACCAATTACCTGCAAATTTCATGATTTCCTTATTTTTCATTGCTGAGTAATATTCCATTGTGTAGATGTACCACAATTTCTGCATCCATTCTTCAGTTGAGGGGCATCTGGGTTGTTTCCAGCTTCTGGCTATTACAAACAAAGCTGCTACAAACATGGTTGAGCAAATGTCCTTTTTGTGTACTTGAGACTCTTTTGGATATATGCCCAGGAGTGTTATGGCTGGATCTTGGGGAAGTGCTATTCCTAGTTGTCTGAGAAAGCGCCAAATTGATTTCCAGAGTGGTTGTACAAGTTTACATTCCCACCAGCAGTGGAGAAGGGTTCCCCTTTCTCAACAACCTCTCCAGCATGTGTTGTCACTTGAGTTTTTGATCTTCGCCATTCTCATGGGTGTAAGGTGAAATCTCAGGGTTGTTTTGATTTGCATCTCCCTAATGGCTAATGAGGTTGAGCATTTCTTTAAGTGCTTCTCTGCCATTCAGTATTCCTCTACAGAGAATTCTCTGTTTAGCTCTGTTCCCCATTTTTAAGTGGATTACTTGGTTTGCTGCTTTTCAGCTTCTTTAGTTCTTTATATATACTGGATATGAGTCCTCTGTCAGATAAAAGGTTGGTGAAGATTCTTTCCCAATCTCTAGGTGGTCGCTTTGTTTTGATGATGGTTTCCTTTGCTTTGCAGAAGCCTTTCAGTTTCATGAGGTCCCATTTATTGATTGTTGCTCTTAGAGCCTGTGCTGTTGGTGTTCTGTTCAGGAAGTTTTCCCCTGTACCAATGAGTTCTAGGGTATTCCCCACTTTTTTTCAAGACGATTTAATGTGTCTGGTTTTATGTTGAGGTCTTTGATCAACTTGGAATTCAGTTTTGTGTAGGGTGATAAGTATGGATCTATTTTCATTTCTCTACATGTAGACATCCAGTTGGACCAGCACCATTTGTTAAAGAAGCTATCTTTTTTCCATTGTATGGTTTTGGCGTCTTTGTCAAAGATCAGGTGTCCATAAGTGTGTGGGTTTATTTCTGGGTCCTCTGTTCGGTTCCATTGATCCACCATTCTGTTTCTATGCCAGTACCATGCAGTTTTTAAAACTGTTGCTCTATAGTACAAATTAAGATCAGGGATGGAGATACCTCCAGAAGATCTTTTATTGTAGAGGATTGTTTTAGCAATTCTGGGTTTCTTGTTATTCCATATGAAGTTGAGAATTTTTCTTTCCAAGTCTGTAAAGAATTGTGTTGGTAATTTGATGGGCATTGCATTGAATCTGTATATTGCTTTTGGTAAGATGGTCATTTTTACTATGTTAATCCTACCAAGCCATGAGCATGGGAGATCTTTCCATCTTCTCATATCTTCTTCTAGTTCTTTCTTCAGAGATTTGAAATTTTTTCCATACAAGTCTTTGACTTCCTTGGTTAGGGTTACTCCTAGGTACCTTATGTCCTTTGTGGCTATTGTGAAGGGTGTTGTTTCCCTAAATTATTTCTCAGCCCTTTTGTCTTTTGTATACAGGAGGGCTACTGATTTTTTTGAGTTAATTTTGTATCCGGCCACTTTGCTGAAGGTGTTTATCAGCTGTAGGAGTTTCCTGGTAGATTTTTTGGGGTCACTCACGTATACTATCATATCATTTGCAAATAGTGATAATTTGACTTCTTCCTTTCCAATTTGTATCCCCTTGATCTCCTTCAACTGTCTTATTGCTCTAGCAAGGACTTCCAGAACTATGTTGAAGAGATATGGAGAGAGTGGGCAGCCTTGTCTTGTCCCTGATTTCAGTGGGATTGCTTTAAGTTTCTCTCCGTTCAGTTTGATGTTGGCTATAGGTTTGCTGCATATCGCCTTTACTATGTTTAGATATGTGCCTTGTATCCCTGATCTCTCCAATACTTTAAACATGAATGGATGTTGGATTTTGTCAAGGGCTTTTTCAGCGTCTAGGGAGATTATCATGTGGTTTTTTTCTTTCAGTTTGTTAATATGGTGGATCACATTGATGGATTTCCGTATATTGAACCATCCCTGCATACCTGGGATGAAGCCTACTTGGTCATGGTGGATGATATCTTTGATGTGTTCTTGTATTCGGTTTGCGAGTATTTTGTTGAGTATTTTTGCATCAATGTTCATAAGGGAGATTGACCTGAAATTCTCTTTCTTTGTTGAGTCTTTGTGAGGTTTAGGTACCAAGGTGACTGTGGCTTCATAGAATGAGTTTGGTAATGCTCCTTCTGTTTCTATTTTGTGAAATAGTTTGAAGAGAGTTGGTGTTAGCTCTTCTTTGAATGTTTGGTAGAATTCTGCGCTGAAACCGTCAGGTCCTGGGCTTTTTTTGGATGGGAGACTTTCGATGACTGCTTCTATTTTCTTGGGGGATATAGGACTATTTAATTGAACAACTCCACATTTGGCTAAGGCTGAGGATCTGGCTTGCTTACATGTATGTGGACCTATCTGCATTGCCCACGTGGCATACTGAGGTTGGCTGCCCAGAGGCTATTTAAAGTGGGCTGGCTTTCCCCAGGGTCAGATGATTGTTCAAGGTTCCTGAATAAACTGCATTGAAAAAAAAATAATTAATTAATTAAAAAAAAGATTTTTTTTTCCTTTTTCTTTTCTTGACAGGAAATGTTTGAACATGTTACTCCCCTGTCCTCCTTTTTATTCTCCTCCCCTCCCTTTCCCTTCCCTGCCTTCCTTGCTCAGTGTGAATTTACAAACATTGCACTTGATTGGATGCAGTTCTTCGAAAGCATTGGCAAAAGGACCCCTGCAGCCTCACTTCTAAACCTTGAACCTCAAATGCATTCTAGCTATTTTTTTTCTTGCATTGGTGATTAAGTAAAGCAACTCATTTTCTGGGGGGTAGGGGTAGATACCCAGACATGGTGAATTCCTCATCTACCCCTCCCCATTCCCCATGCTTACGTCCTTTAGCACTTTGGGGAGCACATTGATAGAGGTTCCCCACCCATTCAAACCACAATCAAACATGTACTTTCTAAGATTTTCTAATAAAATTCTTTTAGTTGCCAGTATGAGACCTTGACTAAAAAAGAATTGGCTTCATTCTCAGGTGACAATCTCATAAGTACAGCCAGGCTAATAAGTGACATATCAAGGTGCTCAGGTGGGTATTCTGTGTACAGTGCCAGTACACAGGCTCAGACCCAGGAGCTCAGTGGAGCCAAGCCTTCCCTATTTGAGTTCGGTTCACTTCCTTGTTGAAGCCACCTATGGGTAAAAAAAAAAAGAAGTTTGTGGGATTGGGAGTGTAGCTCAGTTGATAAGTGGTGAAGCAGAAGAATCAGAAATTCAAGGTCATCTTACAGCTGTTTAGTTTAAGGCCAGGCTGGGCTACAGGGGACCCGAACCAAATAATAATAATAATAATGACTACAATACGTTTCAGCTAAGAGCATTATTTGGCGGTCATTGTTCCAAGCCAGAGCTAACCTCAGGTCACCAACCTTCCTCATAAGATAGCAAGGAGGCAAAAAGGTCGAGCCCAGCAAGATTTTCTGCACACAGACCCCTCTCCAACTGAGCCTTCCTAGCCAAATATGTGGAAATATATGTTCCCACTGATGACCAGAGGTGCCCCAGCTTGTAGTGTTGAGAGCATGGGGAAGGCAAAGTCACAATGGAGCACAGCTGTTTGATCACCAGCCCACTGAGATCATCACAAGCATACAAAATCACAAAAGAACAACAAAGGAAAAAATGTACTGGGTATAATATGCTCAAAGAGAATGGAAGAAGAAAATACGAAAGCTCAGAACAGTGGCCTGTCTCTCTATGGGCCCTCTATCCTGTTCCATTAGTGGAGACCTATCCCCAAATCAGGCTCCACCCAACTACACCCAAGTTTGGAATGGTGACCTGCCTTCAACCAGACCAGAGAATGGAGCAGTAACATATCTGTTGATCTCTGTCTGCCAGACCAGAGGCCAAAGCACCAGGCAAACTCTGCCAGACCAGAGACCACAGCAGCAGCAAATCTCTGTGAGATCAGAGTCCAGAGCAGGGGAAATGCTCTGCCAGACCTGAGGCCAGAGTAGTGGATAAGCTCTGTCAGACCAGAGACCAGAGAACATTGGCAGAGATGCCAAGCCTGGGGCTCCACATACTGTATCCATCCTTTGGCACCTCCTTGCCACTCTCACTGGAGCCTGTGCAGCATGGCTCAAGCTTCCCTGAAATGAGAAAGAATCAAGTCTAGAGGGATAGAAGCATTCTGTCCCATGTCCTCAGTCAGTCCCAGAGACAAAAAAATGGCAGTGAGAGTAAAAACAGTTAAACAAGATGCAGGCAGCTAGATCCCATTGCTTGTGCAGCAGAAAAAAATACACAGATCCAGACAGCATATACCACCATTCCTGCAATGGAAAAAATGAAAGGAGGATATCAGTGAATCTCTGATGCAACAGCTTCCTTCATTGTCATTGTCCAAAAATCCAGATATCACAGAAAACAGGGTACTCTACCACCCTTTACAGATAGGGGCAGATTCATCCTCTCCGAGGTCTAGAGATCACAGAAAACTCGGTGCTTAACTCCCTTTACAGATGTGCCCTTTCTTTCCAGGCTTCATCTGGCCCACAGCTGTCCAGAGCATCAGCTCTAACCTTTCTAACCACATAGATTACACATTTTGCCTCAAGGTCCAAAAAAACCCTAGAGAAACACAGACACAAACACAGACAGATACAGACAGAGTGCTCACTTATTGGCTGTTGTTCAGTTCCCTGTGCCAGGGGTGTTTGGGAGCCTTGAGGATCCAATATGAGACCCCACATGTTATGGCCAGGAGCTGGAACACATATGCAAGATCACAGAGTTTTATGTGGGCTTAAGCTGGGTCTCTCCAACATCACCAACACAGTGGATCAGAGAGGCGATCCCTGAGCAGCTGCATGGCATGGTTTTGACTGGGGTTTTAGGAAGGACCAGAAAGTTCTGGTTTAACAGTTACAGGATTGGGTGACATTCAACAAGAGCAAGCTTTTTACAAAGTGATTAGCTAGCTAACATAACTAACATTGAGCGAGCTATCTCTTGGCCTCAGGAATGTTAGGTATTTTTTGTGTCATTGAATGTTCTACTTCAAGGTTGGTGGGCTGCTCAGAACAAACACCCCACTTTGAGATAAGATACCTTCCCATCCTTGTGGTTATCCTCAGGCTGTTCCTTGGGTATGGAATCTTATGACCTTGTTTTGGGAAATGGTGACCCATGGCCTAGTTCCTGCTGACCTTATGGTAGAGTCACTATTCTGTGACCTTTAGGTGACCTTTTTTAGGCCTAGTTTCTGGTGACATTTGGAGGTGTCAGGTAGGTTCTCTCAGTTCTAAAAGATACATTTTAATTTTGTGGAGGTTGTAAATGGTATGTCCTGTGTCAGAGAGCACTCCAATATTAAGCTGTGATATAGAATAGTAGAATTGATGATAGAAAGGATTTACTATTGCTGAGAAAGTAGTGGTACCAGTTAGAATTTAGCTGAGGAAGACTATCTGTAAAACACTCCACAGATAAGTAGTCTGCTAACCAGGCCTGTTAGAGATTAGGATCCTGGGATACACATGTTTGCTCACCAGGATTGTGTAGAAATGTGTCAGGGTTATGTCTTTTTAATTTGTAAATTTCCAATGTGAATTTATTAATTCATTAATGCAAATGAAAGCAGACCAGATTGGTGGGTGTACAATTTGGGTCAGGTATCTTGCTCCAGTAAATATTGAATTTCAAATTAAGGGACTGTCCTATGCCCATATGTACACTCCTCATTGACACAGTTCTCTCAGTTCAAATTTGAGACACAGAGTATGGGCTTCAGCTGTCTCTGTCAGGTTACAGGTCTCAGCAGCTAATATTGTACACAGGGATAACATCAAACAGTATGTTTTTAATGGCTTTCCCTCTACAAGAGAATGGCCTGTGTTTTTCAAAGTCAGTATGCCTATGTGTTTTTTTTTTTTTTTTTTTTTCAACTCTGAGTTTAAGAGCACTGGCTGCTCTTCCAGAGGTCAAGAGTTCAATTCCCACCAATCACATGGTGGCTTACAACATCTATAATGAGATCTGCTGCTCTTTTCTGGCATGCAAGTGTAGATGCATGCAGAACACCGTATCCATAATAAATAAATAAATAAATAAATAAGTCAGTTGTTGGTATTATTAAATTTTATTTTGTTAATGCATCATTGCTCTAGTCTCTTATTAGTTAATATTCTTTGATAATCCATTCATTAAGAATTTCATTCCTTTTCCCCTAGTGCTTTGATATTTGTTTTTGTTAAGGCAATGTCTCCTGTAGATCAGCCTTTCACATGCTATGTAGTTTACACTTTATTGGAACACTGAATGCTTGCCCCTACTGCCCAGTGCCTAGAACATAGTCCTGCAGCTCTTTTTAGGTGGGCCCTGACTAGTGAGTGTGAAGTAAAATAGAACAGTGAATTAATGTCCACTGAAGACCTTGAATATTTAGACGTGGGCAATTACAAATAAAGAGGGACCTGTGTAAGAATTGAGTTCACTGACCTACTTTGAAGCTGGTGTAGTCACAACACAGAAAGGGAGCGGGAGAAGGGAAGATGGCAATGAGTCAGGTAATCAATTTTAGACATTCAATAAAAGTGAAAACTGTACATTTGGGGGCAGTCATACACAAAGGGATGGTGAACTTGTTTCTGGAAAGTAAATTTCTATAGTTGCACGAGTTCAAACAACACAGAAGTTCTGGACAAATTGCTGTGGTAGTGACTAACAGGTATGTTTTCCCTCCCCCCATTTGAAAATGCACAACCTGAGAGAAAAGGTGTGAGTAATACTTTGTGTGCTCTAATATATACTTGAATTCCCTGAATAATATTGGACCATAACGCCATTTTCAACTTTTAAATATAATTTTTGAGATTATAATGAAATTGTTTCAACCTTCTCATTCCTCTGTACTTTACATCTCAAATGCTGGGATGAATCGTTAAGGTGGCTACTTAACAATCAAAGCAGATGTGGCTGTCATGTTCTCCCTGCATCCCTCAGCCCTTACCTGTTACAAGTTATGGGTGTCAAACACAGATCTCTAGCCCAGGAGTTGAGCTGCCCTCCTCCATGCTTATGTATTCCAACTGTTTTGGTTACCTGGTCTTTTTCATTTATCATTTATCCTCCTGGACCTTTGTTCTGGCTCTCCACTTCTCTCTCTCCTCTCTTCTCACATAGCTCAGGGTCATGTCAACTCTAGACTGTCCCAGATTTCCCTGTGTCTGACTATGTTCTCTCATCTATCTATAATAAACTTTCTACTCCAACATATGGAGAGAACAGCCACATCCTTTTGTTTTATATCTCATTTTCATTGAGCTCCCATTAACTACTCCTTTCTTTCAAATTCATGGCCATTTGTTTCTTTATTGGTTGTTACTCTTTGGCTTTGACTGAAGTTTGGCTGATGGACTTCCCAACTATGAGGTAGAGATGAATTCACTGGACACTGAGTGTGTAACATAAATTACCTGTATCTTGGAAAATGAACAGGTGCCCTGGGAGAGTGGAAGATTGAATTTTAAATCATTTCCAAGATGAGGGTGTTGCAGGATATTTGATCCCAGGGTGATCCCTTAGATTGTGAACTGTAAAAAACCTGTGCTTTGTTTGGTATGGTTGAGCCCTAACACAAACCTTAAATCCAAGAATTTTCTGTTTATTCTAAAAAGGTGATTATGGGATGATTCTGTCAGCCCTGGAACATACCTTTAATTCAAAAAGCTCTCTGTGCACAGGATGGAATAATGTTAACCCTAGGTCAAGAGGCAAAGCAAGAAACCAGCTGACAGGGATTAAAGAGTAAGTGGAACTTTCAGCTGAAATGTATTTAAGACAGAGTGTAAAACTGGAAGGAGGTTTAGCTTGGTAGCTTTTGGGCTTTTGGAGCTTTGAGATAGAAAGCCTTTGGCCTTGTCTTCCTTTGGCCTATTCCCCCTGAGCTGTCATCTGAACTGGTGAGATTTTGGGGCTTTTTCCTCTTGGTGGTGAGGTGAGTACCAGGGTCTGATGGTGCTTTCTCTGCCTCCCTGCGCTAGCAGGTTTTAAAATCGAATAATTGGGATTTTCATTCTTTTATAACAACACTAGGCTATTAGCTAGTGTAGCCTAACTGTTCCCAGAGGGTTAGGGCAAAGTTAGAATGCCTCTGCTGTCTGCATCATTTGATCTTTTGATCCACTGGTAGAGGAGCTACTACTCTCCTGAGATTCAGCTGTATTTTTCAAGCTAATTGGAGACTCTCAGTAGGCTTAGCAGTGAGGAGCAACAGTGGGTGGTAGTTTATGAGTTTTTTTTCTGGGATTTTCCTTTGATGTAGCTCAAAAGAGCTATGAGTGAGACCAGAGGTGATGTCATGCTGAGTATGGGGTCATTGTCCCCAGGCCAGGAAGAGCAGGCTGCAGAACTATTACAGCCTGATCTGCTTTGAACGATATGGACTGTCTTTCAGATTGTGTTTCAGGCTGTGGTTCTGTTGGTCTCCATGTGGTGATCTCAGCAGAGACCCTTGGCCTCCAACCTGTCATGAGTGTTGGTTGTCCAGAGAAGTAAAAACTTTGCAGGCTGGGCAGTTGAAAGTTGTGGTGCTTATAATATCAATATCTATTGTGTACACTCAGGCATTGGTTTTGCAGTGGACAGATTGTAAAACTGAAGCTCTCATTTCTAGAAATGATGAATGTTGTGTTCCACACATGTTTTTTTGTAACAAATTTTACAAATAGTTTTGAAACTGACAGAAAAGAGTTGGTGGTGATCATCCTTCAGCAATAATTGATTATTTGTTTTTGATTTTTTTTTTTACCTTGCATCTACCACCAGGCACAATGGCATGCTTTAGAGAAATTCAATTCCAGGGTTTAAAATGAATTTCTGAGATGCAGAATTTTGTCAGGTGTGTCTGGTTGTAGGTAAGTGGATAGGGCAGATTCCACATCTTGTGACATAATCCATGCATCAGGAAACATATTAAATTATTCTCCAACATTGTTATGTGTGTGAGTGTTGGCAAGGGCTGGGATGTGCCTGAACCCACAAGGGGACATGAGGGACTGCAAGCCATACCTTATCTTTATGATCACCTCCATTTTCCACTTTCAGAGAAAAAGGGCTCCCTGAAAAGGAGGTTAGTAGTAGATGGAGAGTCAGAAATATAAGAGTTTAGGTGTTACTTTGAGTTTGTCTTGTGTGATTTGTGAAATCTGTGTTTATTTTATTTGTATTAAATAAACAATTAAAGGTATCTCTGGTCCAGTGAACATTTTTCATGTTAAAGTTTCCTTAGGTCTTTTCATGTAAACTTGGCTATATTTTAGGCTTATGTTTTGGGCTTTTTCTCTTACCCCCCTCATTCTTTCACAAACACTGTACACATTCTTAATTATTGAAGTTTGTGGTAAGTATAGAAGTCACATCATGCCAGAAGGTTATGATATTCATGACAATAGAATCATCCCTTATTTTTCTGTTTTCCTCTGTTTCTTACCAGGTGGCTTTTCTGATATGAGGTAGAGATTTTGGATTGTTCTTTAGCAATCACTTAAAGACAATTTGCACTTATGTCTGTAGAAGACAGAAGAGACAACATGAAGGTGAGTGATACCAGTTGGCCAGTTTACTCCTTCACTTTTGACATTTTCTTTTGGTGATCTGTTATTTTCTTCAGAAGTTTCATGTATCCAGTGGTCTCCATATTCTTTAGTTGGATGATTTTATTCTCCTGAAAAGATTAAATCAAAACCCTGCCCCAACCCTAATTCAGGGGTGAGGTTCATACCTTTTTAGGCATGTTATAACTTTTATAGGGCAAAATTTTTTTTTTTTTTTGGAAATAAAAAATATAATATCTCAATTAAAATTAAAAATCTTTGAAAGTTTACAAATATACCTTAAAGTGTATTTATTTCTAGATAATAAAGGTCATTTACTTTGATTTTTCAGCCTGCCTTTTATAAGCAGCTTTTAAATAAAATCACTGTAAGTCCTATGTGCCTGCCTATGCCTCCCAGGTGGTATGTAAAAGGCACATGCCTCCCAAATGCTGGGAGTAAGGCTGTGAACCACCAACACCCTGTCCTTGTAACTCCTAAATTTAGAGAACAACTAATTAATACAGAAATGCTTGTCTCTGCTGGGCTTAAATGCATGGTCTATCAACACGCTGCTCAAATTTTTTATTCACTCCAAATTATACCAACTCAAACAAGTTTATACCTTTGAATTTATTTAAAACATTTTAAACCTCTTAACTGTATTTGATATGAAACAACAAAAGTATCCTTTTTTATTTAAGAAGAAAACTTTAGTCTTTATTAAGTTTGTTTGGACTCAATGACCACGCTGTCTGATGAACAGTTACCTCTGCTTATTCAGAAGATCTCTACTATTCAAATCTAATCATGATCAATTTTGATAGGATCCACCTTTCTTTTCCTGTGGAAACATTCAGTTTTACCAGTGAAGACACATTTCAGTAGTTTCTCACTGTCTACTCCTTTTAGTTATGTTTACTTCATTTTGTTCTAGAGTACTTTGATGTGCTGTTGTTGCTACTAAGAGATATTTCTAATTATTTTTTTTCTGAATGTAATTAGTGCTATGTCTTCTTGTCAACACTTACATTGTGTACTATGAATTTTGATATTTTGTATATTCATTTCACTGACTTCTAGAAAGTAATTTCTTTCTTTATTTCAGTTTTGATCCATTTTTTATGCAGTAGAGAATTGTTCAATTTCTATGAGTTTGTACGCTTTCTATTGTTTTTGTTATTGGTGATGTGCTGCTTTAAACCTTAGTGGTCTGATAGGATGCAGGAGGTTATTGCAAGTTTCTTATATCTTTTGAGACTTCCACTGTTCAAATATATCATCAATTTTGGAGAACAATATATGAGTTGCTGAGAAGAGGGAACAATCTTTTGTTTTTGGGAGGATGTTCTGTAAACATCATTTGGGTATATTTAGTTTTTTGATGTTAGATAGCTGGAGTATTTATCTGTTCAGTTTGGTCAGGGGGACCTGTCCATTGGTGAGAGTGATATATTGAAGTTTTCACCTATCAGTTTATGAGGGCTAGGATGTGATGCAAGCTGCAGAAGGGTTTCATTTATAACTTGGGTACTCTTAGGTTGGGGGCATAGATGTTAAGTATTGAAATGTTATATTGCTGGATTTTTGAATACATCATGTCCTTTGCCATCTTTTGATTAGTTTTTTTGAAAGCTGTTTCATTAGATATTAAAATTGCTATACAAACTTGATACTCTAGTCCATTTATTTGGAATATCTTTTCCAAACATTTACCTTAAGATAATGTCTATCTTGATATGAAGCTGTGTTTGATGTGTTTAGAGGAAGGGTGGATTCTGTTTTATCATCCATTTTGTGAGCCTGTGTCTTTTTATTGGTGAATTTGGGTCAATAGTATTAAGTGATATCAATGAATAGTGATTGTTAATCTTGGTATTTTGGTGGTGGAGGTTGTGGTGGTTTTAGCACTTGTGTGGAGCTGTATTTATAGATACATATTGTTTAAATTTGACCTTAACATGCAACATCTTATTTTCTCCACTTTCTGATTAAAAGGTTCTGGGAATAGTTAGTAATTTTTCTTGGCTTCTCTAGTTTTTTTAGAGTCACAAGAACACTGTCTAAATCCTTCAATTTCTAGTATCTTTACTGATAATACAGGATTAATTCCAATAGATCTGCCTTAATTTATTTCTTGGTTGGATTTTATTTTATGTTATTCATTTATTTATTTATTTGGTTTGTCTGTTTTATTGGTTAGTGTGGTCTGTTTAATTTTTTTTTCTGTTACAGCTTTTAATATTCTTTCATTGTTCTGTATATTTAGTGTTTTGATTATTCTCCGGTAAGAGGACTTTCTTTTCTGTTCCAGTGTCTTTGGTATATTTGTATGCTTTTCTTGCATTGATGGACATCTTATTCTTTAGGTTAAGATATTTTTCTTGTATGATTTTGTTAAAAATATCTTCCAGAACCTTGATCTCATCCTCCTTTTGCTAATCTGATTATCATCATGTTTTGTCTTTTCATATTGTCTCAGAGTTCCTGGATGTTTTTTGATAGGGAATTTTTGGATTTAACATTTTCTTTGACACATGTATCTATTTCATCTTTTTTTCTGTTGTTGTTGTTGTTGTTTATTTTCAGACTGGATTGCTTTTTATAGCCTTTGCTGCCCTGGAATCACTTTGTAAACCAGGATGGCCTCAAACTCACAACAGTCCAGCTGTTTCTGCATCCCTGACTTCTGGTGTTAAAGGAGTGTATAAACACACCTGTCTTCCAGTTCTTCTATTTTGTATTCAGTGTATAAATTTATCTCATTGATCTCTGTTTTCTGTGTGAAACTTGCCTCTGTATTTCTTTGCTGTAGTCTTTAAATTTTTCATTTCAGGATTCCTTAAATTTCTGCATTTAAGAATTTTTTTTGAGCCTAGAAGTCTCTGTGTAGCATATGCTGTCCTTGCCTTGCTTTGTAGACCATGCTTGCCTCCAAGTCACAGAGATCTCTCTGCCTCTACCTACCAAAGTGCTGGGATCACAGGTGTGCACCACCATGGCAGCTTGTTTTGCTTTCTTTATTGATTATATTTCCATATTTCCAGAATGTTTTTCATTCTGTCATTCTCCATTCAGCAGAGGCCTGAAGCTCAGCTTCCAGATCAGTGGTTCCATTTCTCTCAGGGGCAGCTAGAACAGTTTAGGGCAACACCCATGTTCACTAGATGGGGGTGTGGAAAGAATTTTCTATTGACTGTTACAGGTAGATAGCTCTTTTAGAATGAAATCACCAGTGGTAGTGGAAATTTTGGTATTCCAGAGCCTATGGCAATACCAAAGTGTTACCATTCTTGGATAAGCTGCTGTGATTTGCTCTAAGGACTTTCACCTCAGAGGTTCAAGTAAACGTCCATGCCTGGTTGGCTTGCAACCAAGACATAGGCCTAGTGAAACACAGACCCAGTGTGGCCTAGGCCCGGTGGGCCAGTGAGCCAGGCCAGATCGGTATAAATGATGAATCTCAGAGGCCATGATGGAAGGCTGATGGTATCAGGTGGCATACAACCTACCAGCACACATGCACCCCCAGCATGGGCTGGATTTCTTAGGAAGAACATTGAATCTGTTGAATGGTTATTATTAATGAGACATTCAGGACCACAGTGAAAGAAAGAGTCAAGTGGAGCAGAAATAAATGTAGTCTTTGGTTTTGTGAGAAAAAGCATCACTAGGTAGTTTCAGATGGCAGTCACATGCTGAAACAGAGACAGGAATTTTTAAGGAGATCATCGTCAAAGAGTAGGTCCTAGGTCTGGATTTGAAGCCTAAGATGGTGTCCTTAAATTAACACTCCCTCCTGATAATTCTTCCATTAATCAAAGAAGTAGGCTAAGTGATTCCTAATACCAGGAAAGAACTTCATATAAAAATTGCTCCAAATGTGTTCCAAGTGTGGCACGATCCATCCCATTTTGTCCATCCGAACTTAAAATCCAACTCGACAGTCTCACTCATGTTATGCACATTCTGGAAACAAGAAAGATGCAAAATTTAAGATAATAGATTCTTTCTTTGTGTTTTCAGTTCAACACTGTGACCGCCATCTATCTGTGTTTGGCAGAGTTAGATCCCCAGTAAAGATACTGTAAAGGTTCATTGCATGAAGCAGTGAGGGTGAAGCCTGAGTTGCGTCTTGACAGTACAAGATGTTGAGGTACCTATGTTAGGAGATACCTCCCATAGAGTGCTGCCTGTAGCAAGTGGAAGTAACCAAACTAAGATGTATGAGACGTTGCAGGGATAGGGCCATCTAAGCCTTTAAAAATAGCAACAGAATTTGTTGTTTTCCTTGCTAATCTTTCCTTGGTCCACACTTTCCACATTCCTATTTAGTGGAACGGGAAGGGGTATTCTGTGCATCTAAGTTGGAATGATATGATTTGTTTCTGATGTTACAAGATGTGGCAGCCAAAAAATTTTATTGTGTGTCAGAAGAAACATCGAATATTTGAACAGTGTATGAGCTATTGCAGAATTTTAGGATCATTGAAGTTAGACTACATTTTCATCATGGGATGACAATAAGCCTATAGGGAATTTGGTCAGAACTTATTTGCTTGAATCAAAAAAGCTTCCAGAGAAGATGATGTTTCTGTTTTTGACATTGAAGAAAAAGTTTCTGTGTAGCCCTTGTTGTCCTGAAAGTTGGTATGTAGACCAAGCAGTTTTCGAACTTACAGGTTTAGCTCCAGTCAAGTGTTGGGTTTAAAATTAGGCCAACATGCCTGATATCAACATCATCATCATTGGCTGCTGATCCTGTTTTTTTTTTTTTTTTATTTTGTTTTGTTTTGTATATGCTTTGTTTTGTATATGTAAGTGTAGGTTACTGTGTTGATCTTCATCCATATCTTGTATTTAAAAATTGGCAGAGAGTATATTTAATTCCTTAGGATGACATGTATTCATGACACTAACACTGCCTGAGCTTTCTGAGTGATTGAATTGCAGGTGTGTGACATTCTTCTTACCTGTTGTGTTTTTTAAACTTTATGTATTTATTTAATTCACATTTAATTTAAAATTGTTTTCTGTAATTTATTCTCCATCATGAACTCATGTCTTTGATCACCTCCTCCTGAGGGGTGCAGCCGTGTGAGGCCACAGAGGAAGATGATGCACCCATCCTTGATGAGACCTAATTAACTAGGGTCAGGCAGAAGTGGAGGAGTTCCTCCACTATTAGGAGACTAGGGAAAGGGCATAGAAGGAGAAGAAGGAGGGTGGATAGGGCTGGGAGGAGATGAGGGAGGGGCTACTATTTGATATCTTTACCTGATCTTGATTCAACTTTAGTAGGTGAACAATTGTATATTTCATTTAGATTTTCAAATTTTGTGGCATATAGCCTTTTGACATAAGAGTTAAAGTTTCTTTGGATTTTCTCAGTGTCTGTTATATCTCTGTCTTCCTTTCAGACTTTGTTGTTTTGGGTAGTGTCTCTCCGCCATTTACTTAGCTTGGGTAAGAGTTTGTCTATGTTTTTGATTTTCTCAAAGAACTAGCTCTTGGTTTCATTGATTCTTTGAATTATTCTTTGTTTCTAATTTATTGATTTTAGCCCTGACTTTGGTTATTCCTAGTTGGGTGTGTCTGCTTCTTTTTTCCTAGGGCTTTCAGGTGTGCCATTAAGTTGCTTGTATGGGATGTTTCCAATAACTTATGAAGCTTTTAGTGCTATTAAAAGTCCTCTTAGGACTGCTTTAATTGAATCCCATGAGTTTGGGTATGATGTGCATTCATTTTCATTGAACTGTAGGAAGTTCTTTCTTTATTTCTTCCCTGACCTAGATTTCATTGAGTAGGGAGATTTTCAGTTCCCACGTGTGTAGTCTTTTTATTATTTCTGTTATTGTTGTGGTCCATCTTTAGTCCATCATGGTCTGATGGGGTACAAGATATTATTTCAATTATGCTGTATCTATTGAGGCCTGGTTTGTGACCTACTGTATGGTCAGTTTTGGAGAAGGGTCCATGAGGTGCTGAAAGAAGATAGATTCTTTTCTGTTTGGGTTAAAAATTCTCTAGATATCTGTTAGGTTCATTTGATTCATGACATTCATTTGTTTCATTATCTCTCAGTTTAAGTCCTTTTCCATTGCTCTGTCCCTTGATGATAGTTACATGTTGACCTCTCCCACTATTAATTACGGTGATTGATATGTTCTTTAAGTTTTATTAATGTTTCTTTTACAAATGTGGGTGTCCTTATATTTGGGGCATTGTTGCTCAGAATACAGATGCCATCTTCGTAGAATTTTCCTTTGTTGAGTATGAAGTATTCTTCCTCTTATTTATTTATTTATTTTTATTTAGGAGCAATAACTGATATCAGGCAATATTTTCATAGTTTGAAACTATGTGTAACCGCATAGATTTTAAAAAATCTTTCAAAATTTTATTGTGTTCTTTTTAAATTTTTATTAATAATAGTTTATTCACTTTGTATCCCCCCTGTACCTCCTTCCTTCCTCCACTCCCGATCACACCCTCCATCTTCCCCACCCCTGTGCTTCTCCCAGTCCCCTGATAAGGGAGGTCCTCCTTCCCTTCACTCTGATCTTATTCAATCAGGTCTCATCAGGAGTGACTACATTGTCTTCTTCTGTGGCTTGCAAGGCTGATCCCACCTCAAGGGGAGGTTATCAAAGAGCAGGCCAATGAGTTCCCATCAGAGACAGTCCCTGTCCCCATTACTATGAAGCCCACTTGGATACTAAACTGGCATAGGCTACCTCTGTGCAGGGGTTTCAGGCCATCTCCATGAGTGGTCCTTGGCTGGAGTACCAGTTTCAAAAATAACCCTGTGCCCAGTATTTTTGTAACTGTTGCTGTCCTTGTGGAGCTCCTGTTATCTCCAGGTTTACTAGCTCCCAGTTCTTCCATAAGATTCCCTGCACTCTGCCCAATGATTGGCTAAGAGTCTCAGCATCTGCCTTGACACCCTGCAGGGCAGAGCCTTTCAAAGGCCCTCTGTGGTAGGCTCCTGTCCTGTCCCTGTATTCTCCCTCATCTGATGTCCATCCTCTTTGCCTTTCTGCATGGGTTTTGAGCATCTTAGCCAGCATACTCCTTCCTGATTAACTTACTTAGGTGTACAGATTTTAGTATTTTTATCCTATATTTTATATTCTATATCCACTTACGAGTGAGTATATACCCTATGAGTCTTTCTGCTTCTGGGATACCTCACTCAGGATGATCTTTTCCACTTCCCACCATTTACCTGCAAATTTCATGTTTTCCTTCTTTTTCATTGCTGAGTAATATTCCATCATATAGATATACCACAATTTCTGTATCCATTCCTCAACTGAGGGCCATCTGTGCTGTTTCCAGCTTCTGGCTATTACAAATAAAGCTATTACAAACATAGTTGAGCAGATGTCGTTGTTGTATACTTGAGTGCCTTTTGGATATATGCTTAGGAGTGGTACAGCTGGATCTTGAGGAGGCGCTATTCCTAACTGTCAGAAAGTGTCAGGATGATTTGTAAAGTGGTTGTATAAGTTTACATTCCACCAGCAATGAAGGAGGGTTCCTCTTTCTTCAAATGCTATCCAGCATGAGTTGTCACTTGAGTTATTCATCTTAGTCATTTTGATGGTTGTAATGTGAAATCTCACGGTGGTTTTGATTTGCATTTCCCTGATGTCTAGGAATGTTGAACATTTCTTTAAGTGTTTCTCTGCCATTATATATTCCTCTATTGAGAATTCTCTGTTTAGCTCTGTACCCCATTTTTAATTTGGGTTACTTGATTTGTTGCTGTTTAACTTCTTGAAAACTTTATAAATACTGGATATTAACCTTCTGTCAGATATAGGGTTGGTGAAGATCCTTTCCCAATCTGCAGGCAGTCATTTTGATTTGACAACAGTTTCCTTTGACTTATAGAAGTTTTTAAGTTTCATGAGGTCCCATTTATTGATTGTTGCTCTTAGAGCCTGTACTGTTGAAGTTCTGTTCAGGAAGTTGTCTCCTGTTCCAATGACTCCAAGGCTCTTCCTTACTTTTTCTTCTAACAGGGTTAGTATGTCTGGTTTTATACTGAGGTCTTTGATCCACCTGAACTTTAGTTTTATGCAGAGTGATAAATATGGATCTATTTGCATTTTCCTACATGTAGACATCCAGTTAGACCAGCACCTTTTGTTGAAGATGATATCTTTTTTTTCCAATGTATGGTTTTGGAATCTTTGTCAAAAATCAGGAGTCCATAGTGTGTGGGTGTATTTCTGGGACTTCTATCCGATTCCGTTGATCCACTAGTTGGTGTCTATGCAAGTACCATGCAATTCTTATTACTGTTGCTCTATAGTACAGCTTGAGATCAGGGATGGAGATACCTCCAGAATATCTTTTATTATGGAAGATTATTTTACCAATTCTGGGTTTCTTGTTATTCCATATGAAGTTTGCAAATTTTTCTTTAAGTCTGTAAAGAATTCTGTTAGTAATTTGATGGGAAATGCATTAAATCTGTAGATGCGTTTGGTAAGAGGCGATTTTCACCATGTTAATCCTGCAAGCCATGAGCATGAGAAATCTATCTTCTGATATCTTCTTCTATTTCTTTCTTCAGAGACTTGAAATTTTTCATACAAGTCTTTGACTTGCTTGGTTAGGGGTCACACCAAGGTACTTTATGTATTTTTGACAATTGTAAAGGGTGCTGTTTACCTAATTTCTTTCTCAACACTTTTGTCTTTTGTATATAGGTGGACTACTTATTTTTTGAGTTGATTTTGTATCCAGCCACTTTGCTGAAAAAATGTTTGTCAGCTTTAGGTGTTCCTGGTAGAATTTTTGGGGTCACTCAGGTATACTATCATATCATCTGCAAATAGTGATATTTTGACTTCTTCCTTTCCTTTTTGTATCCCCTTGATGTGCTTTAATGTGTTACTGCTCTAGCAAGGACTTCGAGAACTATGTTGAAGAGATATGGAGATAGTGGGCAGACTTACCTTGTCCCTGAATTCAGTGGGATTGCTTTATGTTTCTCTCCATTTAGCTTGATGTTGGCTATAGGCTTGCTGTATATTGCCTTTACTATGTTTGGGTATGTGCCCTGTATCACTGATCTCTCCAATACTTTAAACATGAATGGATGCTGGATTTTTTCAAATGCTTTTTCAGCATCTAAGGAGATTATCATGTGTTTATTTTTCTTTCAAATTGTTAATATGGTGGATCATAACTTATATTGAACCACCCCTGCATACATGGCATGAAACCTACTTGGTTGTAGTGGATGATATCTTTGATGTGTTCTTGTATTGGGTTTGCAAAGTATTTTGTTGAGTATTTTTGCATCAATGTTCATAAGAGAGATTGTCCTGAAATTGTCTTTATGCTGGGGTATCCAGGGCTGCTTGCTCCTGAATAACTAGGTTCTGCAGATGCCATATTGCTTCGTCTTTCATTGGTTGAGCTTTTACACTGGCCTCTACCCATTGGAATATCCTAGGTGTTGGATGTTAGTTTCTGGTACTTCCTGGAATCCTGTGGTGGGTTGAAACCCCTTGGCAGGAAGATGATTTTTCCCAAAGGAGCTCTCCTCTGTTTTTTAGGTATGGTCACTGAATGGCAGGTGTTTTTCAGGAATTGCCACAGCTCACCTCAAGTTTACAGACCTGAGTACTAATTGTGGCCTTTGTTAGTAAAGGGGGCTATTCTCTCACCCAGAGAAGTTCTGGAGACAGCTGCCCAGCTACTGGGTTTCTTGCTGTAAATGTAGTGAGCTGCTGCTATAAACTGAGTGCCCTGTGACTTGGTCAGGTTAGTTAGGGATAACTGGTTGTTCCTTGGAGCAGTATCTGGGGGTTGATCTCAGTAAACCCAGGCTTCTGTAGGTCTCAGTTTGGAGCTCTGTGCCCCAGTACCCAAGTGGTAATCAGTGGCAGGTGAGCACAACTCTCATGTGTACAGCAGGAGGCTAGAGTAGGAGCCTGTGGATAACCAGAAACTTTTCTGGAGCTAGATGTCCTGAGGTAGGGCCAGATATTTCCCCCACCATTGGGTTTCCTTTCAATAGGATGACTCAGTCTGTGGTGTTTGACATAGTGTATAGAATGCGTAGGCACTTGCCAATGATGGCTCCGAGCTGGTGACTGGGAAAGAATCTGAGAACTTTTCCAAGAATGTTCTTGTGTATGGTGCATGTAGTATGTGTGGGGAGTTGGCTGAGTTCTCTAATCTGGGACCTGCTGTTTCTCCAGACAGGGAAACCAGCCACTAGTGACCTGGGGCACACAGTTCTGTGATGGAGAGGGGATGCATGGCTAGCAGCTGCTGGCGCACTCAGGCCTGACAGCTGTGCACCCACCAGTCTGCAGGATCTTTCAGGGATAGATTTGGTGACCTGGGGTCATTTCTGCTTTCTTCTTCCTGTTTCTTTTTTGTAGACTGGGGCTCCCAGTCTCTGGTGCCCTGGAGAACATAATTTAGTCTGGAAAGGTTATCAGGACACAAAGGTGTATCCTGCGACCTAGATATCTTCTGGGTTCTTGCTGAGTGACCTGAGAGTGGACCTGACTGACTCTCACACCGTGGAGTTTCCTCTCACCTGGCAAACAGGATCTCTGTTGTTTTAGGGCCCAGAGTTCAGTCTTTTAGTTGCTGTACCAACATTGTTGTCCTACTCTTCAGAACCAATGTCCTCCTAGCACCGCCATCTTGGATTCCCCCCTTCCTCATCCCTTTCAAATAATTTTGGTTGAAAGTCTATTTTATTAGATATTAGAATATCTACTCCTGCTTGCTTCTTGGGTCCATTTGCTTGAAAACCTTATTCTTGCTGCAACATCCCAGGAACTTTCCCAGAGATTAGCTGGGTGTTCTGAGGTTGGACCCGATTGTTTCCTTCATCATTAGTTTTCTTCTTACATTTGAAACACAGTCAGTTGGGACCCATAGATCCAACTATTGGACGCCATGCAGTTTCTGCTACCCAGCTTATCAGACACAGTATGCAATCAGCCCAACCATCTGGGATCTATTTTTAATTTTTACTGAATATGAGTATTTTGATTGTATGCATGAATATGCACCTCTTGTGTGCCTAATCCTCACAGTAGTCTGAAGATGTCTTCAGAACTGATGAACTTATAGCAATTGAAAGTAGCAGGTCCCAGGTAAACACTATCAATTGAGCCCAATTATTTGCAAGAGCAGCAAGAACTCCTCACTGCTGAGCCATCTGTCCTGTTTTATGTTGCTTATTTATGATCAGCATTTACATTGTTAATATTTTCATCTTTCTATTTTTAGCTGTTTAAACATGCATTCCCTTTTAGTAAGATATCATTGAAGTTACAGTTTAAGCTGGGACAGTGCAGATTTCTGGAGAATAAATATACAACAGGAGTGAATGTATAATTCCTTGTAGAAGCTTCAGTAAAGACCTCTGAGTTCTTTCAATATTTTGTGTTTGTTTGATTGAATTTTAGAGGAGGCTCTGTCTTACTATATAGGTCTGGCTGTCCTAGAACTCTTTGAATAGATAATGCTGACATCCAGTTCAATAAGGTACACCTGAGTCTGCCTCCTGAGTGATGGAATTTAAGGCATGACAGAATACACCCAGCTTGTCCACCATTTTTTATAGTTAGTAAGTGTTAATAAATTTCTCTGATCTGTACTTAGTATTGTTCATCTGTTAATTTCTCTCCCTGTGTGTCTCTGTCTCTATGTCTCTGTCTCTCTATTTCACACTCTTCTCTCTGTTTGTCTTTGTCCACATTAATAGCCATGTCTATTCCAAAGCTATATCCTATTCAAAAAGTTCAGATATGATACAGTTAAAACTTATTCTGTTTTCTTCTAAAATGACTTAGTGATAACATTAACACTTCTTTTTTAATAGAAAAGTTTTAATCTTTATTTTTAATCTACAGATTACATTATTTAGTAAGGAGAATATACAAAACAATGATCAAAGAATAATCACGTGTTCTATTCCTTTTCTTTTGTCTGGTCACTCAGAAATATGGTGTTATTGGCTATGATTGTTGTTGCTTGCCACTCACATTATTTTTATCCATGTATTCACTGTAGTCCACTTTCCTTCCGGCAAATATATGAGCCCCCTCTTCACATACTGATATGCCACATCCCTGAGCCTGGTCAAAAACATAATATTCAGTACCATGTTGTCTTTTGACTGATGTTACCCATCTGTTCAGTGTCCCCTGATCAACACATCTCATTTATTGCTATATAAAATATCATGACTGTGTTTTGTCCTTCCACTTGTATCATGACAGGGTCCTGACCTACTCACCCAAGTGACTGAAGATGATTCATAGATTGCTCAAGAACCCAACTAATGGCTACTTTATATTCATGTCTTACAAACTGATGAAACACAGGTTTTTGAAGCACGCCTATTTTTTTTTTTTTTTTTTCAATCTAACCTTTAGGCTGTTTCAACTCCCCTACTTCACATCATGCACAGCACCCAACTGTATAACATTCACATTTCTGTGTCAGAAAATAAATTGAAGAAGCAGTAGAATTATATGATTATATTGACAATGAAGTATAAATTATATTGTTGCCACTGTTTCTGTTGTACAAATGTATGGCATATTTTAGAATTTAGTGACCTTCAATGATGTG
>JAEOAE010003078.1:0-83699 GCA_036365155.1 Meriones psammophilus | reverse complement strand
TATACTGGCTAGCAACAGCCTGTCCTTCCCAGGTTGCTGAAAGCGCTTGGAAGTGTTCAAGAAGACTCAATAAACACGAAGGTCCATCTATGTCCAGGAAGACCTCAGATGTACAGTGAAGGGCTAGTGAAGGGGCCAAGCCTCTGGAAACATTCTTTATCTTAAAGATAAAAAAACAGTTGGGAAGACGATGGCATAGTCCTGCCAAGTGGATGACTTAGTGATGAAAGGGGTGTTTGAGTTTAGCCCCGACGTCAAGGCGTGGGTCCAAGAGCTTTTCTTTAAGTCGAGGAGGGGATTCTCATTGAGAATGAGCTGTAGTGAAGAACACTACTCAAGCCCGTGAAGCCACTGGGGAAATGGAGCAGTTAAGGTCTATGCAGTGGAGGTAGCAAGGGGGACAAATGTAGCTTGTCCCGTGGCATGGTAGTTGTTACGAGGTTACAGGGTTGAGTTATGATTGCCAGGATTCAAAAGGAGAAATTCTTGCAATCGTAGGTGGGAGTGGAGCTGGAGGATTTTTAGAACTCTTTTGCATACCATGGTTGGTGTGAGCCTGCTTGCCAAATACGGCTTACTAAATTTCTTGATATTTTGAGACAGCTTTGTAAGTAGATTCACATCACTGACAGAGGCTCAAGGTTCTGTTAAGGCTCCCAGCTTCATATACAAGCATAGGCTTTTCAGAAACAGCACATCAGGAAGCTGCCCTAAACCCCTGCTGCTCACTGATCCCTTCCATACACTCCAACAGAACAGCATGGGGCCTTCAGTGATCCAGTCAAAGTTCCTTTGGTCTACAGGCAATGAAAACGAGACCTTGAAGAAAACCCGAGTTGACTGATTAGTATCAGATGGAGAACTCTTTGTTTAGGATTCCATACCAAAGCCCACCATGACTAGAGGCATAGCTCAACTTGTCCAGGAAGCCTTTCTGTGGTCAGAGATCTGGAAGAGCTCTTTCCTTTTAGGAAGGATTGGTGACCGAGCTCTTCAAGTCTGAAGGTTCTTCCCAGAGCTCAGGCCTGGTCCCTCACCTGTAGCTGGGCTGGGGCAGCGAGCATCTTCTGCCGAGTCTGCAGCACCGTGGATGAGGACATAGAGATGGGCACGCTTTGCCTCAGCCACCTGATGTCTTCCCACATACAAGACAGCTGCAAAAGAAGTCACGAGGTCACATCATCATCAGAGCCAGCAAATGATTTAGGTCGTGGCATCAAAGCAAGGCATGGAGAAGGAAACCTGACCCCCCGCCCTGATATTTGCTCTCCAGTCCATTTTCAGATACACACGAAACAACTTTTTGATCTCTGTCCAATTGGAAAAATATCTGAATGCTAATGAAACAGTCAGATCTACATTCGAGTCATTGCCAAATGATCCCATAACTCTGAAGAGTGGAGACACAATCTGACATGACGCACGCTTCTTTGTTGTGAAAATGTAGCTGAGGCACTACTTTGGCCTTTGAAAATTGGCGGGGGCATGCTGAGCCTGTAAGGGGTCTTTGAGATCATTCACTCCCGTCCCAAAACTTTGATCGTGGGGACCCCTCAAGTAAAGCTTCAGAGATTTATGTGTGTTAACCCTGGTGCAAAGTAGAGAAAAAATGAGAACTCAGTGTACCTTCGTGAACCAGAGAAAATCTTGTGTAATAGAGCTGGTGTGAGAGTCATCTAGTTCAACAATTGGTATTTGATCTTCATTGCTGACTAACATATTGTCTTTATAATAAAATATAACAGCTATGTAGAGTCCTCTACAAAGAAAAAGAGAAAGATAAAAGAAATCTTCAACTGTTTGCTTTACCAAACTTAAGTCTTAGGAAATTGAATATATACATATATATATATATATATATATATATTATATATGATATATGATATAACTACTAATATATATAATATAACTACATCTACATATATGTGTATTTAATCAAATATATTATTGTTATATAACGGAGTTAAATATATGTAATATAATTAAATATATAGATATAAAATTGGTTTTAGACATGTTGCAAGCTGAGTTGAAAACACACCTAGAAATATTTTTGCTTATGTATCACAAATTTAGTGGTTAGAACTTAGAGACTGAACTCTGCCCACATTCTCAGGAGAATTCATTTCTTTAATAAAAACATGTAACTTCCACTTCATTTCCACCTAGAACTCTAACTAGTTCATTCCTGAGTCGTTAAGACTTACGAGACAAAGTGTTTAGAACCCACCATTTCAAGGTCTTCACAAACTTGTTTGAGGAATGGAATAGGTGCTTTAGGTTCCTTGATACTGACTGCTTGTGGCCCATGGTTTGCAACTTTGAACTTTCTAGAACATAGAAAGAATATGTTGTACAAATTCCATCTAACAAATCAACACTCCTGATTTTTATTCCCTCCTGGCCTTCCCTGTCCCTGTGGTGTCACTTACTAATTTCATACAGGGGGTCCAGCTTAATGTTTCTTCAAAACACTTGTATTTAGTGAGATAGCAGCTGCTATGGCTAGAATTGGAAATGTCCCTAATAGACTCCTGTTTTGAATATTTGGTTTCTAGTCAGTGGAATTGTTGGTGGTGTTGGTGTTTTGGAGGTGTCGGGAAGTGAGGCCTGGCTGGTGGAGGTTGGTGACAGGCCCTTGGGGGTGTCTTGCCCATTCTGTTATTTTAGCTTTCCATTCCCCAAAGAGTGGCTGACAATAGCTGTTCTGCTATTATGCCTCTTGGGCTAATTTGCCTCCATGATACGAGCACTTCCCATGCCCTCCCCACCCATGGTGTGAAACCGAAGACAAAACACATCCTTCTTCCTCTAAGGAGTTTTCTGCCTGGTGCTGTGAAAATCTAAGTATACCCCAGCAGCTGACTCAGTCAAAGAACAGCTCTTCACAGTGTTGCAGGTGAGCAATATTTGTAACTGTGGAAACCACTTAGGGTCTCTTGTTTACGCTCTCAGGGTAAGTGCTTTATTATCAAGTAAGATAAAAAGAAATGGAGCCAATTCCTCCCCCCCTGACCTTCGCCAGCTGGATTTTAATATTCGCCACCTCAAGGCTCCCAAAGTTACCCTTGTTACTTTATGTGTCCAATTAAATTTGTCCCTTATAGGATTAATGTGAACACCTTACAGAAGATCTGGAGAGTAGAAAAAAATAACAAAAGGAACAAATTCACTCAACTCATCCCACCACTTCCTATAACTACAATTATTAGCATCCTAGGCCAGTCTCTTCCACTATGTGTGCTTACTTATGAGAAAGCCTGTAGCGCCCGGAGAGTCCAGCCTAAACTCACATATCTACATCACAGCTCCTGCTTGGGGAACATCACAGAAGATGGGGCAGAAAAGCTGTGAGAGCCAGAATAGTAGGGAGTCTGTTGCAGAACAATCTATCTTAGAAATGGCTGCATAGACAAAAAAGGAACAAGGACAACATCAATGAACACGCTAACATGGAAGAGGGGAAATTTCTTGAGGTCCCACCCCTAGAGATGTTGACTATTGGGAGAATAATTAGCTTTTGCCAGGGATTAGTCTCCATATTCATTGCCCAATGCAGAGTGGCCAGCCTTAAAATTGTATATCACCATGAAAATGGATTCAGCATTTGTATATATTTGTGCATACATGTGCATATAAACATACCTATATGTAAGTATGCAATTAATAATCAAGGACAATATCAACTTGAGGAGGGGAACATGGAAAGAACTCAAGAAAGGATAACAGAGGGGCTAGAGGGAGGGGGAAAGTGATATAATTCTATTTCACTAAAAACATTTAAAAATAGGAAAAAAAACAACAAAAAATGTCTGTAAGGAAAAGTCTAAATATAACCTTCACTGTGAAATAAAATGGATTACTCCCAAAAACAAAGCCAGGACCCAAAGAGACCGAATAAGCCATTTTGGGGAAGCTGCTTGTGTGTGATGCCCTGTAGGTGTGAGGGTGTGACTATTGTCCACATTTCCTCTCCTGTTTATAACCGGGAGCTTTCCCTGAGAGCTGTATTCAAAACCCCAGACATCTGGGAACAGTCTTTGCAAAGGATGCTCCACGGAGCTGGGCAAGACGATCCCTGTTGTCACCTAGTCTGGTCTAGTACCGAAGGGAAGCCGAGGCCATTGGTGTCATCACTGAGCTTTGCAGGCATGTTCCTGGGGATGAGAACAGAAACCCTACCGCACTCTTAAGACAGAGAAGCCTGGGTGGATGACCTGTTTGAGGCCCACCCTGTGGGCTTCTGCATGTAATCCTACAGGAGTCACTGGCTACATATGTCTCTTCATCAGCCTCAATGTTGCGCTTAGTAATGGTTGCTGCTGGCAGAAAAAGGTGAAAAAGAATCTGTTTGTGATTTGAACATGAGTTTGGCTGTTGGAGAATGCTGCTGCTGTGTAAGCTGGGAGTCAGCGTGGTTGTTGCCACCACTCTAAACCTTACTAACCTCAGCACAGGCTTGAAGGAAGTGGTTTCTATGAGGGCAAATCGACGGGGCAGAAGACAGCAGCAGGTGAGGTTTGGTAGCAGAAAGCAGGTAGACAAATGGACTTAACAAGACTTGAGAAAGATGATGCCTAAAACCCAGGTGGACCACGAAGAAGTAAGGTGGTTCATTCCACAAGCCCGTGGCTGCTAATGGGGAGAGGAGCCACATATGCAGCTAAAACCAGGAGTTTGTGAAATCTGTTTAAAACCAGACTTCTAGATCTCTTCCTCTACTGCACAGCTAGACAAAGACCCCTCCCTACCCTAGGTGAAAGTCAGTGGCTTATTCTCTGGGAAGAAAAACAAACAGGCAAAAAAAAAAATCAATGGACCACAAAAGTGAAGCCTCTGAGGTTGGAGACAGGGAGACCTCAGGGACAATTGGAAATGGGATGACTGTGGTGATGCTACTAGCTATTAAAACTGGTAGATTAAATGAAAGTTTTCATGTATAATATTTACCCATTCTGTTCTCAGAACACATATACTGGAAGTTATATTTTCCAGGCAGGATCATGGAAGAAATTTGTCCGAGGAGAATTTCACCAGAGAATACACCCACAGATTATGACACTGGTGATTTCCCAATGAAAACATGACATCAGTTCACTAGACAATGAAACCTGTGAATAAAGTTCCTTGTCCATGTCCCTGGTGGCTATTGATCTCTCTTCTTTTATATCTAAGCAAACACAGAAGGCTCATTAGGCTATTAAGAAAATATACCCACCAGGAAACACAAAGGCCAAAACCAGCAAAAAGACCAAGTCTGAAGGGAGACTGTGCTGAGGAAGTACAAGATGGAGCTTGTCATTAACATTCTGGGAGACAAGATGCTGAACTCATGTAATGACAGGGATTAGTTATTTTTTAATAGTAGAACAAAGGAGCATTGAGAATTAAAAATGTTATCTGAAGCTTAAAAATCCAACAGAAGTCTTAGAAAATGAAAGATACACACACACACACACACACACACACACACACACACATTTTTGAGAAAGTGCAGTAAAAGGATGTCAGGACAAAAAGCAGAGGGGAACACTAAAGAAAATCAAAGGAATTAGGCTAGGCATAGTGGTACACAGCTGAAATCCCAGCACTGAATAGGGAGAGGCAGGAGGATCACTGTGAGTTTAAGGTCATCTTTTCAGCATAGTGAGTCAGCTAGGGATGTGCTTTGAGACCTTACCTTAACAAACAAGAGAACTAGGGTGGAGAAAGAAAACTAGCTTAGGAGGTTTCAACCTCTATTTAACAATAATTCTAGCAGGGAAGAAGGGAGGAGAAAGGGTACTGATGGCAGAAGAAATAAATTACATAAGAAAACAAAGTTTCAAAACTGAAGGGCATAAGGATTTGAAAGGTTTTGGTACCGATTGCACAGGCTTTAGGAGGAGTGGAGATGCTTTTCTATCACTTCTGCAATGGAATCTGCTGAGAATTGGTGAGTACCCCAGTTCGGTACAGTGAATTCCCTGCCACACACTTTCATGCTAGGATGTGCCAGCCAATCACTGTGGGTGGAGTGTTCTTCTTTGCAAGAACAATGACTGAAAATGAGCTAGAGTCTGTGAGGGTGGTTTGAATCTATTTTCTTATTTCCTTCTCATAATAACACTGCAAGTTAGACAGCCCGATTTTCTGATGAGGAAGTTGTGATGGGGCTAGAAAACTCTAAACGGTAGAAGTAGGTCTCAGGGAAATTATTTGCTTTTCTATATGCAAAGTTCATAAAGGTGTGCGTCCCCAGTAAACCTCACTATCTCAAAGTAGTCAAATGTTCAAAACATCGTCTTCGTGGTTCTCTCTTAGCAGACTTTACACAGCCTTTGCTTGACCTTTGACCCATAGAGTTACACTGCAGCATCTTAGAATCACTGCTTTTTTTTTCTGTCTGTGAGGCACTTTATTTTATCTTGATGGGTTACAGGGTCAGCCAACACTGTCCTAACGCTACACCATAGAATACTAAATCTATGGCAAAGGATTTACATGGCTGAAGAATCCGGAACATACTTGTTTAATCAAATTTGTTAGGTTCTTTACTGTGGTTTTTAATATTTTGAAGTCTAGTTTCCATTTCCACAAGAGTGGTGAGGAATTCTGGGTCTCCAAACCTTACCTGACCTGAGCTCTTGAGCCAAGCCTCTCACGGAACTGCTGCGCCTCTCACATTGTCTGTATTATTTCAGTGCCCAGGATATGTTTTAAAAATTTTAAAAAAAGTTCCTTTTGGGGAAGGTTCACTTTATTCCTTAGCTACAGCATCCCTAATATGCGTACAGCTTTGATTGGGGGAGGGGCATGTACATGCATAAAAAGAATTGAGTGAAAATCATAGAACTAACTGGGCTATCCAGGAAGTCATTTCTTGGTTACTGGATAGTAGTCATGTGTTAATAGGGAGAGCATCTGAACCCTTAGTAATATATAAACCCAAAATCAACTTTCCTGGTCATGAACAGTTTCAGCTTCCTTCCTTAGAGGAGCTGTGGGTTGCAAAGATCACCTGTGCGATTGCTCCATCACCTTTGCTTTCATACAGGAGCCAGTAGGCAGGGGAGCAAGGGAGAGGCAGAAAAGAGAGGAACTGAGGTAACACCCAACTTGATTAAATGAGCCCCAGGAAACCAGAACTGAATGGACTTTGGTCAGTGTAGAACATTTGCAGGTCTCCTTTTTGTGAAGTGGGGGTGTGGGGAGATATCAAATCTTCCTAGAGATCTGGGAATGAAAATCCCACTTGGGTTTCCCTCTCCAGCTGCCCTTGCATGTATTTACCTCTCATTAGAAAGACATCGTTTTCTAGCAAACACTTGTCCTTATCTCCAGATAGAGCTAGTGTTTCTGAAGGGCCCTGTTGTCAGAGCTTTATAGTAATTGGGAAACTTTTTGCTAATGCTAAGTATGATTTATGCCTCCTCGTCTAAACAGCGAGCATAGCATCTTAGCGTGAGCCATGGGTGTTTTACCCAGCTGGCTCAGCAGCGCCTGAATCTAGAGAGCAGAGCAGTTGGAGATCTGATGGGAGCATGGAAAATGAAAACTTTATGGAGGCTTTAATTCTCCAAATAAAACTAAGTGCCTCTTCCACGAATCATTACACAGATCAGAAACCCGACCCTGTCCCATCTGAGCCACCCAAGCAACAGAGAAGCTTTTAAAAGCATCTCACAGAGCCTCTGGGTGAAGGGGCTAAAACGAGAGGAGGTGAGCCTCCTCGCACCCAATCAGTGGGACAGAGGAAGACTAAAGTTCAAGGTGGGATCAAAGTTCACAGTGAAAAAAAAAAAAAAAAAAAAGCCACAGCAGAGATGACTGACTGGATGGCACCACAAATCCCAGGCCGTAGCTTGGCATTAGGACACTGGGCAAACCAACTTAGCTTCCTCATGACGGCCAAAGTGAGGACGAGATTTCGCACAGTGGATGTGGAAATGCATTGTAAAGCTATTTTAGCAATCAGTGTGAAGGGTTGTCGTGGCTGTCATTGTTGAGTTTGTCTCATAGGCCCCACAGAGGAGTGTTGAGAAGGACTCACTCAGAGATGAGAATGGTAGCAGAGGCTGTTCCCACCCTCACCCCCAACTTGTGCTTATTTTAAAACTTTTGTGTGTGTGTGTGTGTGTGTGTGTGTGTGTGTGTGTGTGTGTGAGAGAGAGGAGAGAGGAAGGGGAGGAAAGGAGAGGGAAGGCTCAGTGGAAGGGTTAAAGCAAGATAGTACTGTAAAGTGATTCCAGATGTACAAATATTAATATCTCTTTTTTTCCTGATGAATGAGAAGGTATGGCCCAGCTGGGAAACTGTTAGAATTACCGGGCGCCGCGAGACCTCAGCCGATGGGCCAGCGCAGATTTCATCCTTACCCCGCAGCTGTAACGCTGATGAAGGGCTCGACCTGCTGCAGTAGGCTCTCCAGAACCTCGCTCTGTCCCTTGTGTCTGGGCTCTCTGTCGCCATAGTCTTTCCAGTCTATTGAACAAAAGAGAAACAAACAGAGAGACATTTTAAAGCCGAGGCGCTGGGGTTTTGTGTTCAGTGCCCACAGGCTCTGTGGGTGAGCGCCAGCACACGCAGACCTGGCAGGCGGCGATGCCGACCGACGGTTTGGGAGCTGCCATTGTTCAGAACCCTATGCAAAACAGTAATTGTGGTTGGCTTCTTGTGTTGGGCAGTTTTTTGGACAAGAGAAAATAGTACTTGAGAGCCAAAAGAAATAGGAAATTTGAAGCCCAATATCTCCTCTCCTAGGCCTCCCCCCTTACTTACAGCATCCCCTGTCCTGATCAGCACCCCTGTTACCTCTTCACTGAACCCCAAATTTCAACTGGATTTTCACAGTAGAAAAGACAGGCGAGAATGTGCAGACAGATGAAATCTACAGTCCCAATGCTTTTATTGTAGGTTTCACACTTTTGGCCAAATTGACATTTCTTTCCAAGGAAAGAGCCCACGTCAGATGCCAAGAAATGGAAATCTACATTTTGCTCTAATGAATGTCTGCTTTGGTTAGCTGGCACAGCAGCCCCTGCACATACTCCGAGCCACCAACCACCCTCTCTGCTGGCTCTAAATATACAGTATTAGCTTACATGGCAAATTTAAATTACAGTCCCCACTGAGATTGTCTCTCCCTTCTATTTTCATTCCATTTGGCTATAATGATATCAAGAGTAATAACTCATATGGGACTAATGTCAAGATTGCAATTCTGCTCTAGATTTTTTTCCCTCAGCAGGTCAGTCACTTCATTGTGCAACCCCGCTTATTTTTTTTCCTTCTAGTTTTTTTTCCCTGAACATTTCAAAGGCAACAACTTGAAGTACATCTATCTCCACGAAGGCTAGTCACTCTCCTCAGAGAAGCCAGTCAGTCTCAAATTGCTCCCTGACAGAATTAGTCTAAAATAGAGTCTTCCTCATTCACACAGTCAAGTACTTCATAGCAGATAGGTCCAAGCATCTCACAGGGGTCCATGCACAGCCCAGGGGATGAATACATTTAGGAGGGACATCACTGGTACTCAGCTAAACCAGAGAGGGTTCATTACATCAGGCAGGTCAGGGTCGTCTGCTCTAAACTCCAACTTGAGCACTGCCTCTTCCTGTTCCCAGGCAAGTCATTTCTGTCATCAGAGCCTTCACCCCCTAACTTGAAAAAATGAGGGTGGTGTCTGTCTTGTGAGAGGTTTATGGGGATGAAATGAGATTTCATCTCATCTCATTATTAGGGACCTGGCACAAAGCCTGTCTTGTAACAGGCATTCTGTAAATAAGACTTGAAGGTGAGTTAGTGTGGAAACACTGCTTTTCATCCCATCTGATGATTATCTAAGAAGAAAGAGGCCTCAGAGATCTTCAAGTCCCTTTCATTCCCATTCTCTCCTATGTAGGTAAAATGGAGATTTTTGCCTCGAGGAAGATGAAGCTGAAACATCCTTCCCCATTCCAGACCTGTGTCACTCAGTTCTGTGGCCCTGCCAGCATTGTGACGAGGTCTAGTGATCCCATGTGTAGCGGTCATGCTCATTTCATTATTCTGTGCACTTTTGGGCAAGAGAGTTAGATCTTATTTGGAGTTCTTCTGTTGGGGCTTAGTTCTGGTCAACTCTGGAGACAGAACATTGGCCTTTGTAGACTGTTCCTTGTGGGCAAGATCCATGACTGAACTCCTCTTTGCCTCACTTTTCTCCCTGCAAAGTCAGTTTTAAAAATCTTTGGAAGATTGAAAGAAAAAGAGTATGAGTCAGGTAGCATCCCAGCACACAGGAGATGCCCAGAATGCTATTGGTGAGGCACCGGGAATACAAACATGCTGGTGTTGAGGAAGGCTGGCCCATTTGAAGCTTAGGGAAATAACCACCAGAGGCCTTTAGACCATTTACAGTGCAGCTTGCATCTGGACACAGAATAAACAATTGCCCTCATGACCCCGAATGGGTCCTTGCTCCTTTACTTGAAGTCATGGCTCTCAAAGTGCCCATGGTGCAGTGAGGATGAGTAGGAGCCTGCGCCAGAGTAATACTCCTGGGTGGCTGAGTTAGTACATGGACCTGAGCATGGTAATGTGTTCTAATGAGTCTTAATGCTGTCATCAGTACAAGGAGGGGTGTAGGGCAGTGGAATGGGCCTCTGCTTTTCAGCCTAGTCCTAGGAGGTGAGCTGGCTCTGATGACTTTATAATACATAAGAAAATTGCAATGCTCAATTGCAGCCCAAGCAAGCTCTGAGCAATGCCAACATTTTGGAAAAGAGTGTTTTTTTTTTTTTTTTTTTTTTTTTTTTTTTTTTTTTTTTTTTTTTTTTTTTTCCTCATAGATGTTGGGAAAGTTCTGAAGACTACATAAAATGGGAGACTTCAGGGATGAGGGAGAAAATTGAAAATATATTAAGAAATCAGGATTCTGACAGGAATAAACTTAGCCTGGTAGGAAAAGGGCAGATTGTTTCACATAACACAGCTCACTGTTCTGGTAATGAGACACACTAATCACAACACAATGCAGACAGAGCTTACACTCACTGGGCCATATCAGGGCTTTCCTGATCGTAACTCAGACAAGCCTGTCTGAGTGCTTTTCTTATTATGTACCATATCATATAACGTAAGTCTATAAAAACACATTAAGGCCTTTTGTAAAAATATAAAAAAAAAAGTTTTATAGCTTACTGGAACATATTACCAAATTTCCAATTACTTGTCATGTTAGAGTACATTGTCCTCTAGTAAATATCTGAAGACTGATACACGCTACATCACAATGTCATACTTTGTTTATAAATAGAATGGGAGTGTTTTTATATTGTTCTTTCCAAGTGATATGGCATGTCTGCAGCAACTCTAACCACATGCTAGGCTTTGTGTTCTTTCCCTTGCTAATCAAGCACACCATTTTAGTAAGCATTGCTGCTTTCGCTGTGTTAATTGCCAACAAATAAATGACTCATCTAAGCCCTGAACAACCGCTCCTGTCATTCCGAGAGTGGTCTACGATGAGCTTGTTTGAGGGGCTTCCGGACAGAAGGTGAAACTTATGGAACCCAGACATCTGAGCTTTGTAGTTAAGCCTCATCTGCAGGTAAGTATTTGTGTGGGGTGCGCCTTTGCAATTGCTCCTCCTGTGCTCCCAGGTTAACCGAGACTAGCCTTTTGTGCTTTCTATTGCTCCATCTCCAATACTACACACCCCTGCCTTTGCCAATAGGACTGGTTCTCAGTGTCTCACCCTTGCTAGTCCCAGAGTGTGTTTCTGAAAAGTCTTTAGCAATGGAAATGTCCAAATAATTCTCATGATGAAATTATCAAATCAAGAGGGAGTCTGGAGAGCAGTGGTATCAGTGGTCCAGGGCCATGTGTAACCATGTATCACCACACAATCCTCCTGGAGGTAGTAGGCGTGGTTGGCTGGTCTTCAGCCTGTTATTCTGTCTGATAATGGGGCTCTGGTTACCATAGGAGACATGGAAGGGTCTTGACAAATTCAAGTTTGAATCACGGTCCAGCTGTGTACCCGTGATGTGTCCTCCGGGAAAGCCTCTGTCTGAATTACTGTGCGAAGGCTGTGCTCTGTAAAATAGGCCTCTAGGTTATCGCCCCCCCTCATCATCAAAGAGATCACGGCTACTGTATAAAGTTCTTAGGTTAATGCCCAGAACGAAATGAGTCTTATGGAAGTTCTTCTGATGGTGGCATTGCCACAGATGACAATGACAGTGATGCAAATCCACAAGGCTGTGGGGAAGATGAAGGATTTCTGTGAGGGTAAGGAGAGACACTGCGCACAAAGCCCACAATTTATCACCTGGCTCATAGTTTGTCTTTGATGAAAGATTGTCATAACATTTGAAAATTATAAACACACAAACCAGAAAACTCATAAACTCATAACCCAGGTATCTACTATTAAATGTGTGTGTACCTGTCTGTCTGTGTGCATGTGCTAGTAAATTTAGGAATGCCCTGGTTACTCGCATGATGCCTCACTGGGTGCCTGTGCCCGCTGATGCCCTCACGCTATGACTCTTTCAGACAGAAAAGGGATCTTGGAACTACAGCCACCATTGTTACTACCATCTCATTGGCGGCTGTTGAGCTACCACCGGGCATTAGCCATGAGTCATATTGGGCAGACTGCTCAGACCCTGAATAATCATTTAGCCAATGTAGCTCATGCCTTAGTTGTACATAAATGAATTAATGCTCAACTAAAAGGAAGCTTGATGGTGTTCAATCAGAGGATTGACCTCGCAGGGAGCAAATTGATACCCTATGGCAAATCGCTCAACTTGGCTGTCAATGAAAATATGCTGGACTTTGAGTCACTAGCATATAACATGAGAATTTTTCCTGTGCTGCAAATCTGTCTAAACAATTGTCGAGCTATATTTTAGGTAATTGGACTGAGAATTCGATACTACGATGGAGCAGCTGAGAGTGGCCATTGTCACAGTAAATTCTACCAGAGTGGATGCAGGACTAGCCACAGGATTATCATCATGGATTGCTGCAGCCATGAATCATCTGAAGGAATGGGTGGGCATGGGAGCGTTAGCAGGCCTTCTGGTGTTGGTCTCCTGGTTTGCCTGTGGTATATATACAAGATTAGAGTCTCACAACAGTGTGATGCAGCCATGATCATTCAGGCCTTTACAGCCATTGAAGCAGGACATTCTCCCCAAGCATGGTTGGATACCATAAAAAGCTAAAATGTTACATTCAGGATGCGAGGCTAAGCACTGCACTCAGGGTCAGCCACTTTGGACCCAGAGAAGAGCATGTCTGATTGCATGCGGGTTGATGCCCCAGGTCCCCCCTCTGAGAAAAAAAGTATCGGACGGGTCTGATGCTCTTTGGGTGGATGACACCTAAATGAACATTGGTACAAAGTCGCAATTTATTTCTAATATCAGAGATCAGACCTCTACTCTTGCCTGATGCGTCTAAAACAAAAAGGGGGAACTGTAGAGAGCTGCGGAATACTATGCCTTAAAGATGGAGCTGGTTTCCGCCTTCCACCTTCCCGATGGTGAGTGCTTTCTGTCACGAACAATTCCACATTTGGCTAAGGCTGAGGATCTGGCTTGCTTCCATGTATGTGGACCTATCTGCATTGCCCACGTGGCACGCTGAGGTTGGCTACCCAGAGGCTATTTAAGCTGTGGGCTGGCTTTCCCAGGGTCCGAGGATTGTTCAAGGTTCCTGAATAAACTGCATTGAAAAAAAAAAAAAAAAAGGAGAGATATCAGAAAACAGTTCAAGAATGGAGTCATATGAGATTTCTGAGTGCTTGTGAAAAAGTCCAAGAAAACAAGCCAAGACTCTTATGGCCATAAGTTTGTTGAAAACACAGAATTGTTCTTGGAATTTTTTTTTTTTTTTACACTCTCACAGGTGTAGCAGATAGAAGTGTTTATTTCAGCTACTGTTATTCTTATGCCTCTATAAAAAAAAAAAAAAAAAAATGTTTATGCCATGTGTGGCTTGTTTTTGTCTATACAATTTACCATTGTGATTCTTCTTATCCTTTAAAGTCTTAATTGTCTTATGATCTGAGTAAAGATGGTTCTTTCATGAAAAAAAAAATTGAAAAAAAAAAAAAACGAAACAAAAGACTAACACACACACACACACACACACCACAAATTCTTCCAACCCACACAGCTTTACAAGGTTTACTAACAACAGCAATCTCCCACCCTCACCTTTTTCTACTTGTTTTCCCTCTCCAAAGGCGACAGCCTTCACTCAGGTTTCTTTGGAAAGTTAGCAAGCTGTGATAAATCTCTTGGCAGGCTAGCTAATGAAGGCAGAACTCCTCCTTTCAGTGGCTGCATAGTCCTTGACTATGACCAGAGTCCTTCATTTATTCAACCAGTCCTTTACTGGTGGATTCTGGGATTATTTTCATTTTGTGCCACAATAAATAGTGCTCCACTGAGCATCCTTTACTTAGCTGTTCAAGCATGAAAAAAAAAAAAAAATCAACTTTCTGATGTGACTTCAAGTTTAAAGTTGCTATTAAAAGGATGGCCTATTTTCTTTAACGTCTTTTTATGGCATTAAGAATTAAGGTGTTGATTTTTGCTTGCTGATAAACCTTTAAAGTGTTTTGTATGGTTTTTTTAGTATTTGCTTTGATGTTTCTTTTCTTTCTTATTTTATTTTATTTCTCTGTGAGACCAAAGGGGTGGTAGAGAAGCCAATATTGGGTGAACAATTGCTTACTATAAATGTAAAATGGGTGTTTGCATTAAAAAAAAAAATCTTTGTGGAGAGTTTGCTAGATTTCAATGATATTGCCTTACCATATGATGACATTAACACCTTTCTCTCTAACATTGAAAATTGGGTTTCATGCACCTCAGGGTTATAGGAATGGCCTAGAACTATAAATTCACTTCAGCATAATGCCTGCACCACTCTGATTGACGGCAGAGTGGAAAAACCTCATCCCTGGAGAAGCCAGTTTAGATGTCAGAGAACCTCTCTGTGGAGAGTATTCCACTTTTATCACGATATCACTTTTTCTTTTAAGCAGTGGAAATTCCTGGGTTCTTCCTGCCTCCTTCCACTGTGCAAGCTGTGGTGTTGGAGCCAGTCTTCTCCTGATAGCATCTCTGGGGCCACCCACTTGGGGGGCTTTGTTTGCTCTGGTGATCCACAGTTCTGCTCTCTGGTGTAGACATGCGATTAGGACTAAAAGCCAGAATTTTGGTGGTGACCAAAGCACCAACAATTCTCTTAGAATAATCTGGACGGCAGCTTTTTAATGCTAGGTTTCAGGGTTATATAGTATGGATAACTATTTTAATTGGCTAACCTCTAAGAAAACAACAGAAATATTTCTGTGCTCCTCCCATATGAAGGTCTTAAGATGTTAATTATTTGAGTTGGATTTTAGAAGTTTGAGATTACATTTAAAAGATCTTGATTTAAAAATTATATATATATATACATATATAATGTATGTATGTATAATAACATCTTCTGAATTGTAATTGTTTGAGGAAATTCACAGTTTCCTCAGTCTGAGCAGATTTGCTAGGTGTTTCTACTTTTTGCACTGTGGATGCTCATTTGTGGTTCATAAATGAATAATTAATATTTGAATTAGATTGGTTAAACAAATAAAGATGGCTAGTTCCAGCTTTTCATTCACAGTTAGTTTATGTTACAGAAAGATTGTACCTTTGCCATGTATAAGTTTCTTTTGTGTGGTAGCTTATTTAGGCAGGTTTTTTTTTTTTTTTTTTTTTTTTTTTTTTTTTTTTTTTTTAATCAGAGGAAAAGGATTTCTCTCAGGAAATTGTGTGACTCCAATTGATGACAGATCTCAGTGAGGCGGTGGGGGTGAGGGGTATGAGGCTGTTATTTTTACCATCAGACAGGGAGTCAAAATTGATCTCTCGGAGCCTTTGATCCCCTTGCAGATTAGACTGTGATCCAGAAAGCAGCCGCTTTAAGGCTCTCACACGAGGCCAGTTTCTTTCTGATCTCCTTAGAACATGGCAGCTACAAAGTGGTTCATGCTGTCTGCTCGCCTTTTGTGAGACTCAAATTATGGGGACCAGACAAATGGCAGTTCTTGTCAGAGGGCTGGATGTTGGCTGAGTGGGCATTTGCTACCAGGCGCCCTGTGCAAAAGGCAGAGGATGGCAAGTCCATCAGGAGGACACTTACTGTGGTGAGTCCTGTGATTGTGCACCTCAGGGTCTGCAGGTTGTCCATGATGATCTCCCTGGCCAAAGGGGAAAAGTCTTTAGACATGCTCCATTCCACTGTGGGGAGGGGGGAGAGTAAGACCAGACTCAGTTACATGATAAGCTGTGCTGCCAGGAATGCCTTTAACAGTGGTCCTCCCTCCCTGCCCCCATCCTCGCATAGCTCACGGTCCTCCTTGGATGTCCTCACATTCCCTTTCCAAGTTCACCTTTTTTAAAGTGAGCCTCCCTCCAGAGAAAAAAAAACTTTAATTTTCATTCACACAGCTCATTTTTAAATATTGATAGTTATGATTTATATGACAGTGTGCATGCATTTTGTGATGTTCTTAATGTGAGCTATAATGCATATTAAATATGCATTGGTTGATGACAAGGATGTGCTCTATGGAAGTCATCATTAGTAGGTAATTTCCTTGCAGTAACATTGTAGACTGTACTTATGCAAACCTAAGTCAGCATGCACTAGGCCAGAGCCATTTAGCTCATCTTTTATTGAAGTGTCTTTGGGGTGAGCGCCCTAAGTTTTGTTCATGAGGCCATTGCTATGTAAAGACACTGTGTACACAAACACACAGCAGGGACATCAGGTCATGGAATACAGCAAAGGGCCCATTAGGATCTTCTTAATTCCCGAGTCTCCTTTACTGACAATGCTTTCGAGTCTCACTACATTCTCATCTCAGGTGAAGACACTTCTGCTCAGCTCCTCCTCCAGCACCTTCTCCTGAAAATACCCTCTCCTCCAGTTGTCTTGTATGCTAAGCTCTTCTGCTCCCCAGTCAGCCTTCTTCCAGCTTTTCTCCACAGCTTTCCCTGGAGCTGGGGATTGTGGCTGACCTGTCCAGTGCTCTTTCCTCTGACATCCTCAAAGAAGGTGTTCATCCACGCTCATATCACTCAATTCCAACATCCCATCATAGTATGCAACTGTACCCTTTCATAGCATCTTCCACCGGTTCCACAGGCCACAGTCAGAGGAAGATGAATTGACATCACAGGTGGTAGCTAGCGCCTTACATAACTGTTTCCATACAGGAGGGACTAAAAGCAAACAGCGACAAAGCAGGAGCCCTAGGAGCCGGGCCACTTGGAACACCTACCTCTTGACAACAAACAAGAGACATGAAGACTTATGATATATTCTCTATGGCACCTTAATAATTGACAATTAAGACAATGTGGTTTCAGTTTGCTGCCCTGTGGGTCATCCGCCTCTCATTTTGAGGCTGCTGTCTCCGTCCACTGCCCCTCCTCTCCGTCCCTTGAAAGTCCAGGTTGCTTTCTTCACTCTCTAGGCATTACTCTCCCTAAACTTCCCAGAGCTCCCTTAACTGATAGCAGCCATGAAGGAGGACATGCTTCTGGCCTCCTCTACTGTTTTGCGGCCTTCCTTTTCCCAGGCTACAGCTCTCTAGGTTTCTCCCACTTTTTGACTGTCTCTAAGTTCTTCCTGGCCTCCTCTTCCTCTTTTCCAGTTGATGCTATGTCCCTGGGGTGAAATGGTGGGGAGTGGCATTGTTAGCCTTTTCTTCTACTCTGTGTACTTGCCCCTGGTGCTTACCTTACCTTTTGTGTCTCATGGTCTTAAACATGTGACTCTAGGTATGGCCCCTCTCTTGCACTTGAGCTTCCTCCTGTAAATTTTCCACGAGTACGCCTGCTTTGTCTGAATTCTCTCTAAGCATGTCTCCTTGCCAAGAGTCTTTTCTCAATGTTAGTGAATTGAATCTTCATCTATCCAACCACCAGACCAGAGTCTCAGCACATCCTTGTCTTTCTCTACTACTTCCTTACAACCAACTGATGACTAAACATGGAATTTCCATTTCTAAACTGTCTCCTGTCAACTCTCATTTCTTCTTTTACTGTGGCAATCCTGGAACAGATCTTGATAGCTACAAGTTTGGCTCTTCATCCATACAGAGATCTTCAAACAATAGCTAAGCTTCAAACTGAGAATTAAAGGTTAAAGTCATTATTTATCCTATCTCTTCATTGCATTTAGTTGCTTTGGGGATAAAATGAAATCTTAGCAAGGCTCTCAAGGACCTTCATATCTGACCCCAGCCAGGACTACTGTTCTTTCCCTTGCTCTGTGCAAAGAAGGGCTTTCTGCTGTAAGACCCTGTTTAGCTGATTACGATGTATATTTTGTTATTTGTGACTCTTTGTCTTTCAGTCTTTGGTTGGTGAAATGCTGATGAGCCTGTGAGACCCAGCAAAGTCAACTCTAGGGATCTCGGACATAACTAATTCTCCCGATTTGTGTTATGAGCATGCTCTGTCTGCATTAGCACTGTATTTTGTTTTATGGTATGTGGCCTTTTCTCTTGTTAATTGTGAGAAACCTCAGAAGTGTCCCTCATTCTTTCCCTTCCTGGTACTACATATAGATTTTGTAGTTTATGTATGTATCCACACAAATACACACATTCCCAGAAAAGTACTTTCTACAAAACAGTGATTTTTTTTTAATATCAGACTTTTCCTGTCTCCTGTCTTCAAAGCTCTCAGACATATTATAAAATGTAATTAGAATCAAATGTGTAAGATTACGAATCAACTTCCAGGTCCTACGTGCATTGCCTTATCCTGTGTACCATGAAACCCAGAATATATATTTTATTTGCCTGAGGCAGAGTCTCACTTTGTTGCCCTAGTGGGCGTAAAACGTCCTACATAGCTTAGGCTGGCCTTGAATTCATGATGATCCTCCTACCTCAACCTTCTAATTGTAGGTATGAGTGGCCATATCTGGCTCACATATATACTTTAAAGAAGACATATATATATCTTCTGTATATATTATATTAATTATTTTTACATATTTTATATATTTATAATATAAATAATATATACATGTATGATATGTAATATAAAATATATAAATAGATAATAAATATAATATATAACATATAATATATATCCTTAAATATAATATAAAAAGATCTTTTGAAAATATATATGTTCTTTACATCTAGATTATATATTAATACATTATATATTAAACTATGTACATAATTATTTCAAACTATTTTATTCTTCTGATGAGCTACTAGCTCTTGAAGAGTCCGAGTCTCTTAAAGTGAAATTGAGAAAACTTTGTAATCAGAGTAAAATGTCACACTGAACTGAAGGTAAACAGCAGCAGCAGCAACAAAGCAATGCAAGAGTTAGCATTCAAAGCTAAAACAAAAAACAGAAACAAAACAAAATAAACTGAGTAGCAAAGGCTGGAGAGACCGCAGTTCAGAGCACTGCCTGCTTTTACAGAAGTTCTGGTTCCCCCCTGTCCACAGGGCAGCTAATAAGTGCCTGTAATTCCAGTTCCAGGAGATCTGGTGACTATCAGGCATGCATGGGGTGCACATACATACAGAATGCATACACACATAAACATACATACACACACAGGCTTTGACATATACAGATGAAATAAAAACATCTTTTAAAGGCAGCAAATACACAAAGACATCTAGAAGAACCAACACGCAGGGGAGCCCGTAGGGGAGAACTCTAGGAACAAAGAGACCCTTGACTGCTCCGTACCAGGTGCTCGTTACAAGAATTCAGCCAGACTTCCTCAGAAGGCCTCTGAGGGAGGAGTCCTGGATCTTGCCCTCAGAAAAGAACTGGCTAAGAAAATAGCATCAAGAACCCGGCTATTGCAGAGAAACAAAGAACCCCTACCTCAGCGGGGGAGAGGGCAGAGCACGCCTGCCCACGAGGCAGCAGGCAGCAGCTAGGCAGTCTAGTCACTCCCCGCTCAGCTGTTTGCTCCCATCCAGAGCTGCTCAGCCTTCCTGACGCCGCGATCCTTTCACACAGTTCCTTACGCTGTGGTGACCCCGACCATAAAACGACTCTCGTTCCTACTTCATAACTGTGATTTTGCTACTGTTATGAATCACAAGGGAAATATCTGTGTTTTCTGATGATCTTAGGGAGCCCCTGTGAAGAGGTTGTTCAACCTTCCCCCCAGCCCCCAGAGGTCGTGTGGCCCACAGGTTGAGAACCACTGCTCTAATTCCTGCAGCAGTGACTAGACATCTGCGCTTGTCTTTGTTCTTTGTTCCTTGGGATTCCTTCAGCTTCCCCACAAAAGCTGTTCAGGGAAGGCAGAACCCTGCTGCTCCTCTGACATATATGAATCACTGGCCAGAGCAGCCAGCTTTGGACAGGCTTTCTCACAGACCCAGGCTCCTTTCTATTTTCTGATGCAGAACATGAGAATCAACAGTCTGAGGGCCTGGATCACACTGACATCTATTATGCAACGGTGGGACAAGGGCCGCCCCCGAGGCTGGCTGCAAAATGGGAACCTCTTGAGATGACATCCACCGAGACAGACCTGTGCCAACAGCAGCCATGGTCACCTGGAATGCCATTTCATCTACCCGGTCAACAGCACCACGAGTGTGCAGAAACTTCAGGCTCAACTCCGGTCACCCAAAATTTCCAGTAAAAAGGGGTATTTTTATATAAATCTTGATCCACAGGAAAATGACCCCGGCACAGAGCCCCATGCTGAAGTTTTCCAGGGAAGGGCTGGGACTCTGGTCTAACAATTCAGTTGACAGCCTCAAATCAGAGAAAGCGTTAGTAGGAATTATAACAGAGCGCTTGGCAAGCCATCAGTGAAACTCTGCTCAAAGACACAATGCTTAACATTTCTGAAGAAACCACTGTTTTTGTCTGAACAGAAAGTATTTCTGCTTTATTAAAATGTGCTTTACAAAAACATGTTTCAGTAGAACATGAGGACCTGGCTTGACAGACAAAACAAAACCAGAGGTAGGTTCCACTTCGAGGCTGCCTGGTCTTACATGGAAGTCTGATTAGATCCTGTGACCCATCTGATAGGTTTCAAAGGTGATGGAGTTTGAGAAAAAGAATTCAGATCGGAGGGTGAAGTTTCTCCTCATGGGGTAGCCAGCCTGTTCTGGGTTGCTAAGTTTTTTTCTCCCATGTCCTTCTTTGGGCTGGGGTAGGGGAGGTCAGGGGGGGGACGGGGTAGCTGTTTTTGGCCTGAAGGTACATGATCAGCTGGGGTAGAAGAAGAGAGCAGGGCACAGGAGTCCCCTTGAGAGCAACAGGAGATTTTAGGAAGGTGATGGAGCATGACCCTCTGGAAAGTTCTCCGCAGGCAGTTTAAAGACTCTGTAGTAGAACCCTGAGAAAATTATGTTTTCTAAATCCCCAGAGGATGAGAGCTATATAGACAAACTTCAAGACCAGATAAGATACATAACCTGAACACAAAGATCACAGAGACTGTCTCTGTTTAGTTTGGGAACAGAAGCAGGGTTAAACCATGAGGAGGCTCATAATAACTGAGAGTGAACACAAAAAGGTGTCAATGCCCCTTAAAGTCAGGCTGCGGCTCAGAACTCTGATTTACTGTATTTATGTCAGATAACTTTGGCTATTCAAATGACAAGCTTTGCAATTTTAGCAAATATTTAATTTTCACCCAGGCTTCAAAAGCATTGAGTCATTTGGGGCAGTGCTATAGTTTGAGTGTGGTTTGTCCTGGCTGTGCTGAACATGGTCTCCAATTTACCAGGGCGGGGAAGCAGTAGTGTCTTTGAGAGACAGTTTGGCTGTTAAGAGGAAGTAATGCTACTCACAGGAGTAGTCAGTTCTAAGGGACCTGTCTAGTTACCATGAGAGGGGTCATCTGAAAATGAGGCAGTCTCCCTGTTCTGTCTCCTCTGTACGTTTCTGCTTTCAGCTGTGAGGTGAAGAAGCATGATGTTTTTGTTGGTATCACCCACCTGACTTCCCAGCTTCCGAACCCTGACCCAAGAGAAAAGCCGCTTTCTGTCATAAATTAACCAGTGTCAGATATATTGTTCTAGCGCCAGAAATAAACTAAGACGGGCCCGGAAAGTCCTAGTCTTCATACCACAGCGACTTGATGGCAGCTTTTTAAAATACAGTTCTGAAGTTTAGCAAGAAGAAGATCTCCCAAGGTGAAATATTTGATGCAATGGAAGGTGTCACAGACTCATGACTCTACAAGCAGAGAACATCACCTACAGCAGGTACAGCGCAAGCTACAGAGTGCTGTGGCCTGCACACTTTTTTCTCTCTGTCTCAGGCTGCTTCTTATTCCAAAGGATAAGGACAACCCAGAAGCAAGAGCATCGACAAACAAGCCTGTATCAGTGTTGAACTGGTTTCTCTTGAGTTGAAAAAAAAAAAAAATCCGAAACAGGAAGCAACACTGCCAACACACAAATAAGACCTGCTACTCTGCAGATCTTCCAGTCATGGGTGCCTCATCCATTCAGAGCATACTCGGGAAGACCAGGCTGTGAAAGTTGGGTTTTCTACACCACCCTCTCCCTGGCCCCTCTACTACCCCACCCCAGCTTCATTGCTTATGCTGCCTTGACTTCAGGGGATTCCCCAACTTCCCAGGGCACGCACCCCTGCCAATCTCCCCTCCCCCAGCAACTTTCAGACTTCTCCAAGAAGCTCCCGCTTCCTCCTTTGTTTTGTGTTTTGCGTGTAAGAGGTCAGAGCAGAGCTTGGGATTTTAGAATTTTGATTCCCTTGACAGCCCCAGGTACCTCCTCTATAAATGTAAAGCTCCTTTGTGGCAGGGACCATCTGTAAATGTGTTGTTCCCCAAAGCCCCCATCTTGGTCTTTACTCAGTAACAGCATCTCTGGAAACATCAGGTGGGTTGGATATTCAATTTCTGTTTGGGGGATGCTTAAAGTCTAACGTACGTACAACTCTGATGTCTCTACGTAGATATAGTGTCGGAATAGATTAAAACACAGCCAGAAAGAGAGTGGCTGTTGACTGAGCTGCTCCACTAGGGGTTGAGTTAGCGATTAGCTTCCTGTCTTCCATAGCCCGGAATCCTGGACCCTTCATTTGTCCATACATTGCCTCTTAGGAACCAAAGCAGAAAGAGACAGACGTAAAAAAGGGGGGTGGGGACATTTCCGATTTCCTATCAGCTCTACTATGGAACCAAAACAGCATTCTTGCTGGTCATACTCTGGGTGGCGCCTGAGCTAATGAATGGAATTTGGCTAAACTGCCCAGCCCAACACTAGTATTATGAAATCTTCCTCTGAGCCATCTAAATGTGCAGTTTCTAACCTTGCAGGCCAAGCCCAGCACAAGAGGAACAGAGAGGGAGGGAAGGACACACCCACCAAGAGACGCAGTTGCAATCAATCGCAGCCATTTCTAGGGATGAGAAACGGCTCGGTACAGTGCAACCCTGCTCAACTCTTGTGGCTTTTAAATTGGGAACTGACATGAAAACTGCTGGGGAGTCTTTTTTAGCTCTGATAAAATGTGAGGTCGGAGCTGCTTGCATTTTTTTTTTCATCTTAAATTCCCTTGGTAGTCCTAGGAGCAGGGGCATGTGTTACTTTCAAATAAGAATCTTTATTGTTTGCACAGCACACGGTCATCCAGTTAATTAGAAAAACATTTTTCCCCAAATTAAATTTTCCTAGGAAAACAATTATTTAAATTAAGGGCAAAAAGTCTCCCCGCACACTCCAATATCAGGAACACTTTCCTGCACCTACTCCTCTAGAAGACTAAAAGCGGTTGGGATTGGAAGGCTGCATTTATCTATTCAGTGTCAGAATCTCCCATCCACAAAAAGTAGCCTGAGCTAATTTACCTGTGAGTGTTCTCTGCATTCTGGTTTTTGCTTGTCCTGTGCCAGCACTACACAGAGATACATCAGGGAGCAGATATGTGTAAACATCCAGGTTTTTTTTTTTTTAAAAAAAGTGATGAGCAAGCACTGGTCACACCCAAAATGTCTGCTACATAGTCGTTTTCATTTGCATTTGAATTTCCTAAGAGTTATAGCACTGTTGCTTCCTGTGAATTTATTCTTTCTCTTAATGCTCTTGGACATCTACATGGGAGATAGCAGTTTTTATTGTTCTTGCTGCCTTCAGTAGTTGATCCCTGCCATGCTTAAGCCCAGCTGCTGCCAGCCAAATGTCGCCAGTAAGATGCGTGAGTGCTTTCCCTCTCAGACAAATGACAAAGTAGAGCGTTCAAAACCTACTCATCATGGCCCATTTGGGACCATGCAGTAGAAGAGCGTGGCTCTTTAAGGTGGCTTTCATAGGAAGAGAGAAGGCAGTGCTGGTCCCAGGAGCCCCAGAGAGTGTGTGATGTGCTCGCCACAGTTAACTTTTTAGAAATCGCTATAATGTTAAAAATTTGGTCAACACAACTATAGCTAAAAAGAAAATTGTATCGGTAAAAGGCTGAATAGATAACATCAAGAGACAGCAAATGCTCAGGCTCCTTGCACCCTGCTTTACTACTTTGCTCTTTGCTCTTGAGGTGGTGCACTGTGTGTGTGTGTGTGTGTGTGTGTGTGTGTGTGTGTGTGTGTGTGAGAACAGGTAATTTTCCCTGCTGCGCCTTCTCAGCACCTGTCCAGTGAAGTCATGGGATCTTGACATTGTCCATGAAGGGGATATTTACACCATAGAGTCAGTGAATGATATAAATCACAGCTTGTTTTATTGTTTCAGGAGCTGTCTAGACCCGAGTACCAGAGAACTGTCCTTCCAGACCTGACCCAAGGCTGGTTTTGTGTGGTTTGCAAGCAAAGGACGGCTTTAATGTTTTTTGCTTTCTGAAGGATTGTAAAAACAAAGCATACACACAAAGAATGTGTGACAGAGACCATATGTGGCTTATGTAAGTCTAATTTATTTACTCTCTGGTCTTTTGGAGACGGTTTACTGATCCGTGGTCTAGATTTAACAAAGTAATGGAGATGATATTAATAATGCAGACTGAAGTGAAACATTTCAGGCCAGTGAAGATGGCTCAGCAGGTAAAGGCACTTGCCCCCAAACCTGATGACCTGAGCATGACTCCAGCTAGATTGTCACTTGTTTGGGCTTTTTTTTTTTTTTTTTTTTTTTTTTTTTTTTTTTTTGGGGGGGGGACTGTTGGGATAACTTTGGTTCATTAAAGAAGCTTTTGCTTTTAAAAAGACTGTAAGACTGTAATAAGCAATAGCAGAGGCTCAGAACTGAGTGCCAGTCAGAGATCTGAAGGTGAGGCATACTGCTTCCTTTGGTGAGAGCCTTTCTTAGATCAATCTCCTGAATTTGAGAGTTTCATTTTGAGTAGCGTAAACCCCTGCCTCTGCAAGAAGAACTCCTTAGCAATGTAGTCTACATTTCTGAGGGATGCTGGATAAAGAGAACAGCTGTCTCGTGTGTACACAGGGTGGACAGGACTATTCTTCAAGCTAGACAGCATTCATCTTCAAGAGTCCGGCCACATCTCCCTGTAAAAGACCATCCTAGCTAAACCTGTTGACTATTGGTTGACCTTTCTCAAAAAAGGGGTGCACAGGGAGGGTCGTGGGGTCCTCACCTGGGTGAGGCTACCCTCCTAACCAGGCAGTATGTAATTCTGCTCTGACTGCACAGAGCTTCATGGTCTCACAGAGAACCTGCAAATTTTTTGACTAGGAGGGCAGAAGGAGGAGGCGGTGCTGCATCCGCAGACTTGGGGAAGTTCTCATCCATCATGGGAGCAAATTTTCCAGTGAGGTTGCTTTAGGCATAGCATACCCCCTAATGCTATGTGTGACTCTTTAAGACAGTTCATCATGTTGTGGTGACCCACAACCATATGGTTACCTTTGTTGCTACTTTATAATGTTGCTGGTATTATGAGTCATATTGGAAATATCTGACATGAAGTTGGACTTCGGTGACCTCTGTGAAAGGGTCTTTTGACCCCCAAAAGGGTCATGACCCACAGGTTGAGAACTGCTGCTGTAAGGTCACTGTAATCTCACCATGTTCTGTAAGTAACCTGTTTCTTCAGGGTGAACTTGAATCCATCTTAGTTTCATCATGGGGACCTTACAAGAAGTGGGGATGATTACCTAGTTGGCCTCAGGGAAAAAAAAAATCGAGACAACATACAAGGTATGGGCAATTCCCAGCTTTCTGGATCCTGTTGTACACTCAAAGAAATTAAAATCACCAGCCACAGGGTCAGCATCAGAATGTGTCTCATAGTGAGATAATTACCAGAGTCAGTCCAGTTAATATATCCACCATCTTACATAGTTACTCTTATTCTTATGAAAATTTACTCTCTTAGTTAATTATTAATATAGGGTACAATATTAACCATAGTCCTCATGCTGTCCATTTGATCTCTGTCTGCACCGCACTGCTTGCTCATTCTAATGAGACACTAGCGGAGTCCTTGGAGGACTGTGGCTACTGGGATGTCAAATGCCGCAATGAAGAGCATCTCTCTAGTCAGTGCAGAGTTGCTCGCTGTTCTCTGACGGTGCCTGTGAACCAGCAGCAGAGGCTGGATTGGTGGCTTTAAGAAAATCGATCCAGTTACTTCAAAAGAAGCAATAACGTTTATCTTTAAAACTTAGCAGGCAAATAATGGCACAAAATGAAAGGCAAAAAGAAAGTCTTGAATTAAATATGTATAATGGCTGGAGGATGTTGGGAGAGCATATGTTGATATTTATTGGGGCATTGTGTCTTCTTATAAATCATTCGATCCTTGTGAGAATCCTTTATGGTAAACACTACCTCCTTCATTTTACAGAGGAGCTGTCTGAGTCTCAAAACTTTTAAATCATCAGCTTGAATCCATGCAGGGTTCTGATTTAAGGTGCTCGGCCCTAACCTCCTGAGTCCACACAGGGAGAAAATAACAGGATTGATGGCCATTTCGAGGTCTTTGGGGCCACAGGAAGCCCCATCAAACAGCTTGCAGTACTGGACTTCTGCTCTGGCAGGCCAAGGCAGGGACTCCTGGATGGCACCTCTGCCCACTTTTCTATGGCTCAAAGGGCTGTCTTCCATACTGTGGTTTCCTTGTTTATGATCTCTAGAGGGACAGTTGAGGGGCAGGAGCCACCAAACAGAACGGTAGACCCTGAGCTTGCCAAGGTATATTCTGTATTCTCATGACAACTGCACGTGAGAACGGGGTCCCAGATAAGTACCGACGAGAGAGGAGAGAGGAGAGGGTGGTGGGGAGCAGCCATGTAACAGCCACCGAAGACTTGGAAGAAACAGCTTGTGCGTAACTCGTCTGCTGCAGAGTGCACAGCCGCACTGATGCTGCCACCCTCTTGCAGCCTCCTTGAGCATGCCCGCTTCCCAACAAGGCTTCTTTTTTTTTTTTTTCCACCCTTTTCTCTCTTCCCAGGCTCCAGGCATGCAAGCTTATAAGTGTGTGATAGGAGGACAGACAAGGGAACAAAAAAATTCCAAAGCAGTGACTCAGGATCTAAAGGAATTCGAAGGAGAACAAAATGTAGTAAGTAAATAAGAAGGAGGAATGGACCACCTCAGAGTAGCCAGGGTAGGTCTCTCCTGTGTCTTCCTGAAAGAATAACACCCTAGCAAAACGCTGGCAACATTATTTTGCAAAACTGGAGTGGATACGGGTCAGAGGCAAGGCAGGGCAGATATCCAACCACAGGATATCTGCGGTTGGGCACCTGAAACACTCTGGGTACCCAAGATAAGAACCGGGTACGTGACTCGGCTCACATCTGCCTTCCCGCCTTCTCTGCCTTCCCGCCTTCCCTGTTCCGGAGATGTGACTTAATTATGGCTTTGTTCAAACCGCCCAATCAGATCCCTGTAACTATGCTTCTCGCTTGTAACCGTGCTTTTTGCCCCGAGCCCTATAAAACCCATCACCCCAAACCGAGAGGCGCGCAAGTCTTCCATGAGGCTTTGTTGCCCCGGGTACCCGTGTATCATAATAAACCTCTTGCGGCTTGCATCCGAAGGCTGGTCTCGCTGTTCCTTGGGAAGCGGGGTCTCCCCGTCTAGAGAGGCTCGAGCGGGAGTTTTTCATTCCCAAGGGGAGTGTGCTATTCGGGGCCTTTTCTCTCTGTTTGTTTTCACATTCTACTGTAAATTACTCAACAAGGTACCTTATTGATCCCTGAAAAAAAAAAAAATTCAATCTTTAGATTTTCCCATCAAAGCAATAAAATGTGTCCCTAAGGAGACAAAAGAACCTTATTTTCTATTCTCAGGCTCAACGTGCACTTCTGTGGGGAGGTTCAGCCTGGGTGTCCTTGAGGCACACAGCAATGTGTCTCAACACATAGGGGCTGTTTCTTGTGGAATCTTGGGGAGACTTTAGGACATCAAAGAAAACTTCATGTCAAAAAGAATACATATATGTTTTGTTTTGTTTTGTTTTTAGATCCTCTGAAGGGTGAAGCATCAAGATGTACACTGTATCCCTTAGCGAGGGCATCGGAAAGGGCCAGGTTACCTTCCTCGCACTCTCTTTTAACATTTGCTGCCATTGGTTTCTGCATTTCTACCTCTATGTGGTACCTTTGAAATTTCAGCATTCACAAAGTTCATGGGAACTGGTTTGGACCTCAACTCTATAATGCTGGGCATTTTTAAGCATATCTGTTTTATATGTAAATTGGCCCATGCATGTCATTTTTCTTGGACCAAGACTACAAGAAAGATATCTGAAAGGCGTGAATACATTTAATAAAGTGGTCTGTCAGATTCACAGTTGACAAAGAAGAACAAAATTACTATTTTGCAACTATTCAAGAGCAGCCACCATTGTTAGGATGGTGGAGAAAGGCTCTCTTCAGATTTCAAAAAGTCTTTCCTCTTCCATTGTCCTACAACAGTCAAGGTGGGACAGGAAAGTCTCAATAATTACACAGAGGGTCAGAGTTTGCTTTCCAGCACAACATTGCAAAGTTCACAACTCCAGCTCCAAGCACTCTTCTGGCCTCTGTGGGCATCTGCCTTCACATTCACATGTGTGTGCACACACACACACACACACACACACACACACACACACACACACACACAAAAAAACATAATAAAGGTAAATGTTAACAAAGTAATGAGTTGAACTGGATATGGACAAACTCTTTGTCATTATTTTCTGGACAAGGTGACAAAACAATGATTTACATAGAATTTTATGTCTTGTTAAGTGTTCGTGGTGGTTTGACTAGAAGGGCTCCCATAGGCTCATATATTTAAATGCTTGGTTATTAGGAGTGGCGCTAGGCAGTGTGACCCTGTTGGAGAAAGCCTACCACTGGGAGTGCGCTTTGGCGATTCAAATGCTCAAACCAGGCCAAGTGTCTTTTTCTCTCTTGCTGTTTTGCTGATCCAAATGTAGAACTCTTGGCTACTTCTCTAGGATCGTGTCTGTCTGCCATGATGATAATGGACTAAACCTCTAAACCTGTAAGCCAGCCCCAACTGAATATTTTCTTTATAAAATTTGCTGTGGTCATGGTGTCTCTTCACAGCAATAGAAACCATAACCAAGAGAGTGTTGCAAGTAATCTAGAAATGATTTAAAGTTTACCAAAGGGTGGGCTTAGGTTACATGCAAGCACTAGTCTATTTTATGGAATGAACTTAAGTAGCCAGATTGGTGGAAACCCAAATTCCTGTGGACACCGAGAGGGTGTACCACATTTCAGTGATACTTTCTAGGTGAAAACATTCTGTCTCTCTAAGTGAAAAGATACCTTTCTAAGGTTCTGAAGATTAAAGGTTCTTTGGCAAGTGGGGCGAGCACAAAGGACGTGGTTCTCTTTGCCTCTGAAGCGCTGATAGCCCCTGAGAGCCGCTAAAGATACAAGTGTGAGAGAATGAGATGCAGCCTTTATTGGTCATGTGGGTGGGTGTGTAGCTGGTGCCACCTGGAACTGTAAAATGAAGAGGAAGTTTATTTTAGCATCCATTGTATCAAAACATCTAGGATAAAACTGCACAGTCTAGGAAGGCTACTGAAGAGCAATGAGCGATTGCACAGAACGCTCCGATACAAGGACCAATGGCTAGGGAAGTCCACTGTGGTCACCAGTACAGAGGAGTTTGCTCCAAAATGAACAATCTGTCCACTAATGATCTGATATCAGAAGAGAAGTTGTTTTAGAATTATACATGAGTTTGTATAAAAGAAAGTGTTTTATTCTTGTTTTAAGTCATTGGGAAGAGTTCATTTTCTCATTTCACCTACCGAGCAGGACAAAAATACAGGCATTCTAGGCAGGGCCACTTCTAGTTAAAGGAGTTGGACATGATCAGCTATTAGAAGGACTCTGTGCAGAAGAGTGAAGCAACATGTGGGGGATGGGTGGATGACTGTCTGCCATTCTGAGGGCTGGGGTTCATTTCATGGAAAGCCCTAGAAAATTTGTGAACACAATAATGGTATGGCCAATTCATAGTTTGATGGCTGCTGTGGTACCTTAAAAGTCGACTTGAAACAGGCCAGAAAGTCATTTGGGAAGATGTAGAGAAAATGCCTCCAAAAGATTGGCCCGTCCTTAAGTCTGCAGTACATTTTCCCAATTAGTGGTAGATGTGGGGGGACCCAGCCCGTGTGTGGTGCCTTCACTGCTCTGGTTGTCCTAGGTGCTATAAGAAGGCAGACTGAGTAAGTGATGGGTGAGCAAACAACACTCTTCTACAGCCTCTAGGTCATCTCCTGACTCCAGGTTCCTCCCCCATTTGGGTTCCTGCCTTGAGTGCCTTTGATGATAAACTGTGGTATGGAACTATAAGCCAAATAAGCCCTTTCCTTCCTAAGCTGCTTTTGGTCATGGTATTTCATCACGGCAGTAGTAACTCTAACACAACAGGGACGATTGATGGATACAGTTAAGTCTCACTAAACTTTGGCTTTCTCACCCCTATGAATCAGGAAGCCAATTTGTAAGCTGTTTCAGGGACTTCCCAGAGAACTTCTAGAGATGGGCTTGACCTCACCTGAAGTATGTGTGACAATGTGTGACAAAGGCCTCTGCCTTCTGCAGAAACTGTGATGTAGGATCATTGAGTGGTCTGCCAATTTTTCCCTCTCAACACTGTGCCTAGGTAATGCAGAAATCCCATGCAGACCCGCATTCCTTATTGCACATATTCTTATTCTTGTTACCTCAGCAAGATGAATCTCCTGGGTGCTTCAAGAACGGAACTCCTCATCTTCTTGTGGGTGGGCTGATGGGAGCCCCCAGATGTCTTCTGCATGGACCAGTTAGAGTTCCAGAACTAGCATGGTCTCCTCTGCTTTGGAAAAGTGGGGGAGGATGCCACGAAAAGCTCAGCTTCGGCACACCTGCCATTGAGCTCCAGTAGGAAATGAGGCATGAGCTAGAGTTCAGGCAGAGGCTACATAGGGCCTGTGCTGTTCCAGCCATTTGCTTTAAGAACCAGAGCACCCCCATTTTAAGCAGAAACGTAAGAGCCCATTGATTGATGTTGTGTGAAGGCAACATCACACAAAAATTTTCAGGAATTGCATGTGACCACCATTAATAGATTACTTCAACGAATTTTGAAATGATAAGTTTTCATCTCATTCGTCCTTAGCACACATCTGTAAGTCCCCAGCATTTGTAACGTACAGGCAGGAAGAATGACTTCCAGGCCATCCATGACTTTATGAGACCTTGTCTCAAAACAAGAATGAGACCAAGACAAACAAAAGGCGTTCACTGTCCTTATCCATTTATAAATGTTCTTGCCATTTTTAATTTGAGCTTTGAAATAAAAAAAAAAAAAAAAAAATAAGCTGGCTGCTAGTCTTGCTTTCCCAAAAGCATTTTCAGGTACTGGCTACCAATGGTCTAAAAGTTTAGACCATTTAGTGGTCTAAAAATTATAGTAGCATACAAAAAGAAGACATAGTTTAACATGTAAGGTGGGGTATATACCTGGCTGCTTCCTGGGACTGTAAAATGAAGAAGAGAAAGTTTACTTTAATATCTACTATATCAAAAATCTGAGATAAAACTGCACAGCCTAGAAGCCTACTGAATCACAATCTTTAATAAGTTTAATAGAACATTCCAGAGACATGGACTGTGCACTAGTAAGGTTCACTGTAGTCACTGACGCAAAGAAGTTTATGCCTGAATTGAAAAATCTGTTCATTAATTATCTAATATTAGAAGAGAAATGGTTTTAGAATTATATATGAGTTCATATAAAAGAAGGATTTGTTGTTGTTGTTGTTGTTGGGAAACATAGGAAAGAGTTTATTTACTCGCTTCCTCTACTAAAGGGGATGAAAAGGCAGGCAGGAAACTAGTGAATCAGGTATCTTTCTTTAAAGAAAAAAATGACTTCATGCATAAAGCCACAGGTATAGCCACCCTTTGTTGCTTCCAGGGACATTATGCCAGTTCTCAACTTTCTTTAGATTCTTTTCCCATGTAGAGAAGAACAGAGAATGTCTTCTGATGCATCTCGGTGATGGTACATGGTTTCAGGAGTTAAGCAAGATGGTACCCAGTTAACTATTAGTCCTTCACACTCATGGGAAGGGTGGACCTGGGTTAACAACACAGGGTCTTTAACTGAGTGCTTACAGCCCCAAAATCTAGGATCTAAAGCTGTTGTCATTTTAGTATCTACTAAAGGCTTAAAATTGGAGTCACAATAGACAGGGTTTGTGTGCCCGTAGTTCGCTATTGTTTTGTATTTTTCCTTTTCAAGCAGAGCCTCTTGACCATGACCATCTCAAAGGGCAACTGGTGCCACCGTGGTTTCAAAGCAGCTAAGAAAGCTGAGCACTCTTTTCTTGGGACAGTGCCTGTTCATTGAATGATTAGCAAATGAGTGAGAGGAAGAATGCTGTAATGACGTTAATAGCTCTCTCTCCATCTTCTTTCATGTCTCCCCCTTCATCTCTCAACCAACCTGGCATCACCCAGAGCCCACAGACACTTCACACAGCACCAATGTATTTCTTACTGAGGCATCCTTTTCCTATGCTCCTAGAATTCTGCAACATGGTAGTCTGTGTCCCCAGTCATTTCCATCTTCCCCATTATCAAAACATTGAACTTAGCTATAGTGAGTAAAGTGGAACTTCTAGTTAAGAGTTACAGGATTTATCAATAGAGTACATCAAATTATGAGTGCGGATGGCACGCCTTGCTGCCATGGGATGATGTATTTTAATTAATTTCATCATAAGGGAGTCAGATGCATCAACACGTTATTGTTAACATTTCCTAAGCTAAGCCTGTTCTCTCTGCTAATTATTTGGTGAATCATTGTCTTTTTCATATACACCGAACTCCGTTAGTGTATTCAGAGCTATGCACAATTACCTGCACTTCAGGTATAATTTCACCTCTTTTGCACACAAAGAAGGCAAGTGAGTGAGAGTAATGTTATATGAATAACATTGGCTTCCCTATAATATTAAACACAAAGGAATGCTCACTCCATTTCTCCGGTGCCAGAGTCATAATGACCATTTAAACTTTTTGCTATGTACCTCATAGCCAATAATCACAAGACTGCTGTGGGCCACAAGGGCACTAAGACTAAATAGCTCCATTTTAATTTTACTTTTGAGTAGGACCTAAAGCTACTTGAAGATAGCAGGTTGTTTTTTTTTTGTTGTTGTTGTTGTTGTTTGTTTTGTTTTTTTTTTTTTTGTTTTTTTGTTTTTTTTTTTTTTTGCTCCTCAGATTATATTTATTCTTTGCCTCACTTATTTTCATCCATCCATCCATCCATGCAACCATTTATTTATTCAATCTGAATGTCAGGAGCGGAAGGGGAGAGGTGAAAAGCCTTTCCACACAGAGGAATAGCACACAGAAGGACACAAAAGCATGAGATAATACAATGAAGTCATGAGGTTAGGAGAACTGCTCTGGGGTTTTAGGCACAACATATAGGCTGATTAGTGGTGGCAGATGAAACCAGAAGGCAGCCGATTGGGGTAGCAGCCTGGTCATTAAAGGCTGGTCTATGTACTGAGGAGTGTAGGCCCCGGTGACTGACAACTTGGCATGAGTTCTGATCTCCACAAAGGGCAAAGTCCAGGGCTTAACTTTGTTGCTTAGCATTCTGACCAGGGCTGTGGCTACAATGGATGGCCGGCTGGTGACGCCTGTCCACTGAGTGGGGGCTGTGTAGCAGCCTGGAGAGTTTGATCTGGTGGGTTGGTTCCCAGGTTCTACCTAGTTAAAAAAATGCTAGGATTTGAGGGCTTCAGTGTGAACCTCTGAAACCAGTAGGAGCAGCAAGGGCTTAAGATGCCCTTCACATGGGCTCACTACTCTAATCCCCTGGAAATCAGAGTGGAACCAGGCTTCTCTTGTTGAAAATTCTCAACTTCTGCAAACTGAAAAAATCTCACCCCACTCTGAAAATTTCTCAGACTATGGGCAAGGTGCATTAACCCTCAGATTCCGAGTTTCGCCCTTACCTCACTGTGGTTTCTGTTGAGTTTTATCTGGAAAATAACAGTGAACTGGGAGTAGGAAGTATCAAAGTTTGTCTCAGCTCTGTCAAATAACATTGTGAACTTTGGCCTTGGTTTCTAAGAAATAGATAAGACTGGATGATTGTTGGCTTTCTTGTTCTGGGATCCCAGGGTTCTTCCTCTCCCTCTCTCTCTCACACACACACAAAACACAAACACAAACACACATGGCTCTCAGTGTTTTGTGACTTTACATATGCTCTTTAAGATTTCATCACACTTCAAATCAAAGACTTTCTAAAAAAAAGAGTTTTACTTCTCTTATCACTCTGGGGACTCTTACTGCTGAATCAAGAAAGGGTCATCTCTTAGGATCACTTTAAAAATTTGATTCTTTTGTTAATATTTTTTACTAGGTTTGACTTTCCGAATTAGTTCAGACAAACCGAGAAGATCACTAGGCCAAACCCCTGCCCTCTGATCTAAAGAGGAATATTGAACCAACACAAACACATTCCTGAACTGTGTTAATTCTCAGAAACAGCAAGGAATTCGCCACTACACTGTCAAGTACGCTGAGCTGTTTCAGTGCGGAAAAATGACATTTTTAGAAAACAGAGGGACAAAATATCATTTAGGAGGGAGTCTTTAGAAACCCTTGAATAATTGAAAATAAACAAGTGCACTGGCAATCTCAGGAAAAAAAATCGCAGACAATTGACAGCGAGTGATCCGAACTTACCCAGGATGAAAATCACTCACATAGTGGCGGGAATCAGAGCGCTTGCCTGACAAAGCAGAGTAGGTACCAATTGAAGGAACCAATGAAGGATAAAGCCTCCAGGAAGTGCTCTGCTTCTCATGTGCACAAACATTATTTATCTTAAGACCCAGTTCTTTGAAGACTAAAAAGAACATGGACTTTAGCGAGTTCCAGTAAGCTCGTAGTTTGAGATAGCAAAGAAAATGGACAAAAACAAAAACAAAAAGGAAAAAAAAACTGTGGTTTGGGGCTTCAGCTCTTTGTAATCACTCTGACTTTTATCCCATCCCATTCACTGGCTATTGTCTTTCCGCTATTTGGTAAAACTTCTATATTAGTTCAATTAATGTGAATCCATTTAAGCGAATTCAAGACATCAAAAACCGCCATCGCCTTATTTTTGTAAAGAAACAGGCCGCAGGGAGCGAGTGGGCTGCTCAGAGCCTCCTCGAAGCTACTGGGTAGAAGAGTTGAGAATGAGTCCCACAAAGGCGGAAAAGAATTGCGGTGGCCTGCATTTGAAAAGAGACCCCGTCCTTCCCTCGCCTCGTGCTTTAGAAACAAAAATTAGGAATGATGAGATCATTCTGATCGTGATCTAGCTGTGGGAAAATAATTTAGTGCAGTGAGGAGCGAGGCTCAACAGAATATCACCCCGTGCCACTCTGACTGACTGGTGTTCCTTACGCCCATTCTCCTCGTCTAGCACAAGCATTTGTTCATTTGCACCAGAATGTTTTTTTGTTGTTGTTGTTTTGTTTTGTTTTGTTTTTGTGTTTTTTTTTTTTCAGTAAATCAAAGTATTAAACACTGTTCTGCCTCTAGTCTGGGAAGTCTCAACTCTGTGTTGATCTTAGGTCCTGAGGTCCCTTGCTGCTCAGCTGCCCCCTTTCACCTTTCAGAATCTTTTAATGTTTGTTTTTCCATACACATAAAATGTCCTGTGTTTTCATTTGTATTGAGCAGGAAGAATAGGGAAGAGTACGTCTACCTCATCTCCCTGTAAGTGCACATTGTCCTTGGATGAGATCTTAAGATTATTACAGTCCAGCTGCTTCCTTGGAATCTCATGAGATGGAGAAATAAATTCTAAGATTTAGGCCTTTAAGAAAAATCTTAAAAGCATTTTGTGTTTCTAAGTAACATGATCTCATGACTTCTGCTTAACTTCCGCTATTAGTCATTTTTAGTCCCTGTAGTCAAGCCTAGCCTAACTGGCAAGCAGAGGCTCTTGTTTTTGTGTTGATTTCTCCATCTGCATGGGCTCCACTGGTTGGTTTTTCAGGAGCTGGTTACCTGGTAACCAGGAAAGATGCCAGCTTCTCAGAGCATGTCACATCACAACTCTTTTGTTTTGTGTCTTCTGTGGCAGTTCTGAAGTAGGGAACTGAGTGAAAGCCCTGCGCTGGAAGGCCTTCCTGTAGGAGCTCTGACCTCTCTCTTTTCCAGTTGTCTGTTAGCTGTATGCAGTTTATGAAAAAAAAAGACTCTGGCTGCCCCCTCCTTCCATCGCTAGGATCACAAGGCTAATATCTCTGCTGAATTCAACTAAAATATGATTCTCTTTTCAAAGGAATCATTATCCTAATTCACCCATTTAGAACTGCTGATTTATAACAGGCCTGGGTTTAACAAAGGAAGGAGTCTAAAAGAAATAGGCTGGGCGCTGTGTTTAAACGGAGGGGAGACACAACACCTTCTCTAACAATGTGAGAGTGTGCTCAGGGAGTGATGGGCCAACTGACGGACCAACGAAAGAGTTGTTTGCGTGTCTTCTAAAATCCCCAGAAAGTTCATACTGAGAAAAGTTGCCGTGATTTTAATCTATGAAGAAAATGTCTCAGTTGTTGTTCTCAGCCTTAATGCTGCGACCCTTTAACAGAGTTCCTCTTTGTGGTGAACCCCAACCATAAAATTCTTTCAGAACTGTAATTTTGCTGCTGCTGTGAATTGTAACAAAGATCTATGTTTTCTAATGGTCTTAGGTGACCCCTGTGGAAGGGTTGTTCAGCCCCAAAAAGAGCTTGTGACCACAGGTTGACTAACTGCTCTAGCTAGTTAGTAGAAACCTGCTTCTAAAATGAGTACAGCTTAGTGTTTCTGAAACAGGCTTGTCATGCTGGACTTATCTAGAGTTCATATGTTAATACAGCTGGATATTCTTAGTACTAAGAAAATAGAAACTATTTTCCATTTTTGTTTTGACTATTCTGATCCTTTGGCATTCTGAGCTGGGAGTAGTTGGATGCTCCAGAATGATTTTAGTTTCAGGTTTTTTATTTTGTTTTTTGTTTTCCTTCTTTTTTGTGTATATGAGTGTGCAGTGTATATGCATGCATGGGTTCAAATTCACATGTGTGTACACATGTGTGTGTTTGTGTGCCATGTACTCATGTGCATGTGTGTGTGTGTGTGTGTTGGGGGGGGAAACTAACATTAATGGTTCGAATCTTTTTCCATTGCTCTTCCATCAAATTCATTGAGGAAGTGTCTCTCAATAAAACATGGAGCTAGTCTTGCTAATCAACTCACTTTGGGGGTCCCTTGTGTCAGCCCCCAGAAGCTGGAATTATGTTCTAGGCCCCCATGCTCACTGGATATTTATAAAGGCTCTGAGGATACACATTCCAGTCCTCTCAGAGGCTTGGTCAACAAGTGCTTTGAGAGTTGAGCTGAGGCTTAAGAATGCAGAGGCAAACACAGAAGATTTGTGGCTAATTGTTAAGGTCTAGTCAGTACGGAAGAACCTGAAGCTGTTTCTCACAGATATGTGTGGAGCACCATGTTCCGAGTCTGCTCCTTGGAACTTACATTCATCACATACTAGGCAGTAGACCTGAGAAAATGTTGAATTTCACCAAGCCCCAATCTCCTCTTCTGAAAAACATGAAGACAGGACTAGATCATGCCACATAAGCTTGTTGAAGAGGCCCCCTGGTTAAAACATCTAAGTTATTTCTCTTGGTGCGTAGCAAGGGCTCAGTAAATAATCCTGTTGCTGTCCTCAGTGTTTCTTTATTTCTGCCATAAACCAATCCAAGAAACAACACTTTGTTCAAGATGTCCTGTTTGTAGGCTGCTTTTTACCAGACACATTGATTTTATTTGTTTTGGGGTTTCATGTTTATGTCCAGGCTTGAAGACCGAAGACAGACACTCTAAGACGCCTTAGCCCGTGACATATTTATTTTGGGGACTTCCAAGCTAAAGAATCACTAACGTTTTTCTTCCTCCTTTCATTTGCCATCATAATCTGGTTCCACGCTAATTCACTTCTTGGGGAGAATTCAAATTAGCATCCATTCCAGATCGATACAGCAACAGCTTCATTACGCATTTTCAGGTAGCCAAGGGAACCTTGGCAGTTGCAGAGACCAGAGCTAAAGTGATCTTATAAAGCTCCTGTTAGCTCAACACCATGGTGTGCCGGGTTCATGACGACTTTCACAAAATCGCCTCTGAAAGGCTAAGCGTGCTCCCTACTCTGAACCTCACACCCGACTCTAACTTACACTGAAGATCACACTGTACCTGCTCTTAGCCTTATAAGTCTTACAAAAGCCCTTAGCCAAAAGCAATAAAATCTGACCTGACCTAATCCTGGAGTCACAATGGGTAATGTATGTATTTCTCATTCAACAATTTAATGTGGAAATTAACTGCATGTGTCATATATTCTGCATCTTAAAGGGAGAGGCTTTACGGTTCTAATGTTTCACAAAAATTAAATGCATAAACACTCTTGTCATTTAAGTCACTCCACTTTGCTGATAGCTTAAGCAAGCACTACAAAAGACTCCTTTGGAGAAATTTATTATTTCATTTAGTATGGGAGCCTGCCCTGTGAAATTCACCCCCTATGCTCAGAGAAACGAAAAAAAAACACATCTCTTTTTTTTTTCTCTACAAAGATGTGAATCAACCTGCCCATGTTGGCCTACTGTATTGACCTCTGCTGCTTGTCAAAATGGGAGGGACACTGCAAAACTGCAGACATGCCCTCCTTTAGGGCCCAGGCCGAGGCACCTCATCTCCTGGACTGCCCTTTGTCACCCTTGTCCTTCACAGTCGGCCCTTTCTGCCATGGTTTCCCCCCCCCCCACTGCCATTTCCTTTCTAGCCTCACAGTGTTTCTTCTGGCTCCCATGAACTCTACTTTTGTTTAGACCCTTTTATTAAATGGAGTGTTTTGAATGCGCTTCAACAGCCAACAGTAAAAACTAATCAGTCTTCCTCAATTTCCTGTCTATCATCATCCCGATTCTCACACTGGCCCAAGCACCACGAGCATTCACCACTGTCAACACTTGATGCATTGTTCTCAGAGTGAGCACAGTCAAGCAGGAATATCAACCCCCCCTCCTCCCCAATTTCATACAAATGAACGATATGAAAAACCTAAGCTATTTTTTTGTTTCAAGACGTGGTGTCGATAGCTCCCATCGCCTGAGATTCAACACCCATCCAAGATAAATCCAACCCTTGATCTTCTTGCCTTCACTTCCCAAGTACTGAGACTACCACGTCCAGTCCTGCAAAAACCTTTCTTGTTTTGTTTTAAACAATGCTTCTTGGAGATCTGTTAGTCAGATGGGTGTTTTGGTGACAGAATACCTGAAGTGAACCACTTATAAGGAGAAATAATTGGTTTGGACTCTGCAATTTTTCGTCCATGGTTTCTGACCTTGTTGTTATGGGCCAGGACCCCATTATTTCCCCAAGGGCACATCCCCAAACCTGAGTTCATTTTAGTAGGTCTTCCTCTTAATGATCCTACCATCTCGGGATTGCCATAGAAGGAGACCCTCTGAGCCTTTGGGGTCAGTCAAGATGTGAGCAATGAGATGATCCTTCAGACTGGTGCATAATGTAATTCCACATTCTCTTTTTAATAGCTGCTCTGTCTGGACACGCACAACGAACTAGTTCTAAGTGGAAATATGCTCCACATTTTATTCATAAGCTGCTCATAACATAACTTTTGTTTCTACAAACAAGTCTCATGGATCTTTCATTTTCTACATCACTAAGTATGTTACAGCTAAGCTGCCAGATTAGAATTATTATCAAAGTTACTTTATGATCATAATTTATACATAAGGTCAAATTACCACCCATAAGTCATAAAGAATACACAGTTCTGCCAGTCTTCTATGAAAGGACTGCTTTCTAGAGTCTAAGTTATGGAGTGTGTGTTAAACATGTGAAGTTTGTGTGTGTACGCACATGTACATATGGATGCCTGAGACCAACTTTAAGTGTTACTTCCCACATGCTGTCCACTTTGTTTTTATTTATTTATTTTTCTCTCTTTTTACCTTTATTGAAAATAGATGCTTCTAACCATACAAGATAGTACTTGAAGTTTTAGTAAGAACAATGAGACAACAGAAGTTGATGAAAGGGGATGCAAATTGAACGGAAGAAGTCAAAGTACCGTTATTTGCAGATGATATAATAGTGGCTCTGAAAGTTCTACCAGAGAATTCCTAAAAGCTGATAAAAACTTTGGGCACAGTCACTGGATACAAGATTAACTCAACAAAGAAACAAACAAACAAACAAACAGAACCCACTAGTGACCATACTGCTTTTTGAGACAAGGTCTATCACTGACCTGGGCCTTGCTAAGTAGAGCTAGGCTGGCTGGCAAGCAGGCCCCAGGAATCCACCTATCTCCTTCCCAATGGGGGCTTTTGAAACTCTCAATACCTCCCCTGGATTGTTTTAGATAAGTTCTGGTGTCAAACTCAGGGCTTTAAGCCTTCGTGGCAAGCAGCTTACTGACTGGAACCTGTCCCAAGTCCAGAAGTTTTAACTGTTTTTGGTATCTGCAGAGATGAAGAGTGGAGTCTCGGAAGAGCTTTCTGTCTCTGCCTCCTGAGTGTCTGGAACTATCCATACACTCTACTGTGCTCAGCTTTGACAGCTTTTTATGTCCCTTCCTCTCTGTGAGGGACCTATCCTCTCCATAAAATATAGATTTTAGGAGAGATGTACATACCTGGAAAAAAAATGGGTTTGTATCTATTGCATCAATTAATTTTTTTCTTATAGTTGTTCTTGCTGAAGTTTTCTCCAAGTTAAACTTATTTCATGTTTTGGATTATTGTTTAAAAATATTTTGCCAGCTGCCTTTTTTTTGCCAGCATCTAATAAAGGATTACTATCCAGAATACATAAAGAACTCAGAAAAAAAAAAGTCAAATAAAAACAAATTACCCATTTGAAATATAGGCTATGGATCTGAACAGAAATATCTTCAAAGAAGAAATAAAAGGGCCTAAGACATAGCACAAAATGTGTTCACCATCACCAAGCAATCAGGGAAAGAAAAATCAAAACAGTTTTCATACTCCACATCACCCCACTCCACATCACCCCAGTCAGAATAGTTAAGCTCAACAAAACAACCAAAAAAAAAAAAAAAAAAAATCAAAAGGGGTGTGGGGAAAAGAGAACCCATTTCACTATTGGTGGGCTTTCAGACTGGTCCAGCCACTTTGGGAAGCAGTGTGGTGAAGTCTCAAAGAGCTAAAAATAGACCTACCATATCCAGCTGCTTGGTATATGCCCAAAGGACAACATCCCTGGACCATAGATGCTTGCACTGCCATGTTCATCACTGCTCTTCTCACAATAGTTCAGAAACCACTCACCAAGTTATAAAAGGTTTCTCTAATACTTTCTTCTAGAACTCGTGATGATTTCATTTTATTTTTTACATCAAAATATCAGGTCCCCTCTTGAAGGCACAGTTCTAATCTCTGTTGGCTTTTTGATGGGCGCCGCCACTTGTCTTCTTATTGAGCTGGGCTTTTTTGTCCACTCATAACCGATGATGCCGCCTTCATCTTATTCTAACATCTTGTGTCTGGAGTGTCTCATCGGTTGCTCCCTCCCCTTCGTGCTTAATCGTTCTGACTTCATAAAGTGTCAGTTTATGTTAGATTAACGGCAATGATTAATAAATAACATAACATAAATTGCTGGCATGTCATCTTAAACTTGCACAGTGCACTGTACTTCACAAAGCCTTTTGCATACGTTAGCTCATGTGTTTTGATCTTTATAATATAAAGCAGCTGAAACAGGTATTATTGTCCTTTATAGATGAAGAAACTGAGGCTCAGACAGGGCCAAGTGCTTGGTAAGTAGAGTGATGGCTTGCCTATGTTCTGGTCTTTGACAGTTTATGGTTGTATTTCTCAGGCTACCTTGTTTTCCCCGGATGTTATCAGGGAGTTCGTCGCTGTAGTACAGAGATTAACTGTATTCTAGAGTTCTAGGTCCATGCACGGTCATTGGCTTTCATTTGAGAAGGGCTTGGGAAAGGCACTGAACCATGAAATTGTGAACTAGAGGGCAGGGGACCCGTGAGAGTGCAGAATGACCTTTCTGCCTTCCAGACAGGGCTATCAAAATTAAAAGAACCTGGGACCTTTAACACCAAGATCATATAGCTACTCAGATTTCAGGGCTGAGTCTGAACCCAGGGGCAGGCTTTACCATTTGGTTTGGTAAAGAAGAGAAGGAGGAAAATGTTGGGTATATTTTATGGAACTGAGTCATTTCTGTATGAATAAAACACCTCCCGAGACAGGAAAGAAAAGATAAGTTCATTCATTCATTCAACAAATAATCACGTGGCAGGTACTGTCCTACATATTAGATTTGCTGGTTTTTAAAGATTTATCTTATTTTAAATTAGGTGTGTATGTGCAGGTGTGTTCAAACGAGTGTGGGTGCCATCAGAGGTTGGAAGAAGGCAATGGGTTCCCTGGAATTGGACTCACAGGTGGCTGAAAACTGCTCCACCTGGGTGACAGGAACCCAAATCTGGTCCTCCTCAAGAGCAGCAAGTTCTTCTAACTGCTGAGCCATCTCTCCAGTCCCCACTCATTAAGTTTGCAATGATGAACGACTTGGGCACAGCAGCCCTTGTCTTCACTGGGATTAGATTCTGAGAGAAAAGCAGTGGCAAGCAATCGGCATGTGAATAGAGGCGAAATTCCAGTGTGAAAGGGACAGTGGGAGAAACTTTCCCGGCAACTGGGAGATCCAAACCGGAAGATCTGCTGTCATCCCTCACACCCCGGGAACTGTGTCCTCCAGGCCTCCTGGGCATCCAGTTGGCTCTGCCAGGACCTCCTTGTTACCCCACAGCTCCAGGTTTTCTCTCTTTGCTCTTCAAGTAACAGCTCCCCAGGGTAGCCAGTCCAGCGTGTCACCACGTCCCTTGTCCACTCACAAACCATGCTCAATTCCCCGTGAGTATTTTTTTTTCTTTAATATATAATTTACTCAGAATTCAAGCAGAGTGCGGTTTCTGTTTTCTCCCTGGACTCTGGCTGATCTAAGGAGCCTACATTATTTTTATAATTGGAAAATTTCCATTAAAATAACACAAAGAACCACTTGCCCTCCTGCCTCCCAAGAGGAAGCACTTTTTAGGGTGGAGAGGCCCCTTGGCTCCCAGACTTGAAGGTGATTATTTTCTTTCAATTTTGAGCCCTCATGTGAAATTAGGCTTCGGGCTAGAACACCTATTTCTTAGAAAAACACACTTTCTCCCGGAGAGAAATTCTAGAAAGCAGTCGCTGGCTATTGACAAACTATAATGCTGCAAAGGGATCTGGCCCAAAAAGAACTCAAGAGAAGAGTGTCTGTCAGAGAAGGAGGCCTAGACAGTGGCCCTGGGTTTGTAGTGACAGCCGGGTGCCCAGGTGGGCAGTCATGGACAGAGCCAGGCTTCAGCTGGTGGTGGTGACCTGTGGCGGTGGTCACTGGAAACTCACCAGCTTCCCTGAGCTGTCTAGGCTCAGCAACTTCCAGGCTCCTGGGGGGTAAGGGCTGTCGGCTGCTCAGTCTAGGGGTAAGGGTGGTGTAAGAGATGGTGATGGACTGGCTGGGAGGAGGGAGGCTTGGCACATCATTCTGCCCTGTTAAGTCCCCTTTGGCAGAAGGACTTTGCCCCACAAGGAAGTGTGAGGAGGACTGTCACAGTTGCATGGCGGTGAAGAGCTGTCTGGTTGGCCTCCCTCTGCGCCAAGGGGCTTCTTGGCTCTGTGTTCCCAGAGTGATATGGGAGGAGAAGAGGGAGCAAGTCTAAGCTGCTTTGCCTTTTGGTGGTGGTGGTGGTGGTGGAGGAACCATTTTTTGTAAGGACTTCATAGAAAATAGGGATCTTGGGGGAAATCTGGAAGTGTATAGAATGAAGCTACAGACAAGGGCTGAGGGTCTGACAGGAGGCTTACAGGAGAAAGTGAGGTGACAGAAGGCTCACTCCAAGCCAGTTTGGAAAAAGCCAGCTCGAAACTGCAGTTGCACACACACACACACAGATGCATTCTATTGGTAAGCTGTTTCCCACAACCTCAGAGTTCCGAAACCATCGGAATGTGTTCTCGCTTTTGCACACCCCACACCTCGAAGAGCACCTGAAGAGACAAGTGCTTTCATTTCCTGCTGAAGGAAGGGATGGTGATGGAAGTCACTGCGTTGATAGACAGACGCCTCCTAGCGCAGAGACTACACTGGACTTGTTTATTGCTGTGTCCATGGTGAGTGCCCAGGAAAGTGCCTGGCATGTAATGGGAATTTAGGAATATATGCTAAGTACCTGGCACACAGTGAATGCCCATAGGCTTCCTTAGGAAGAAACCAGTGAGCAGGGTCTTTATCATGCCCACAAGCACCTAGCTGAGGGCCATCCAATCCATGATAACACAGTAACAGTTGCCGAGGTTTTCCTCTTGCCTTTTCAGAACTTCTTTTGTCCCCAGTTCCTCATCTACAGTTTAGATCAGCTCATTAGTCAGGCTGTAGGCAACAAAGACACAATGGGTTGTAAGGTAGTGCTTGTGGTGTGTGTGTGTGTGTGTGTGTGTGTGTGTGTGTGTGTGTGTGTGTGTGTGTGTGTTTGTTTGCATGTGTGTGTGTTTATTCATGTGTGACGACAAGTGCATGCTTGCTACTCTATGCATATGGAGAGCAGAGGAAAACCTCAGGAGTTGGTCCTCACCTTCTACCTTGTTTGAAAACGGGCGTCATATTGTTCACTGCTGTGTACTTCAGGCTGGCTGGCTTGCAAACTTCCAAGGAATCTTTCTGTAGGAGCGCTAGGACATGTGCTGTCTCGCTGCCTCTCTTTGGGTGCTGGGGCTCTGACCCCTAGTCTGTGGGTGCTGGGGCTCTGACCCCTAGTCTGTGGGTGCTGGGGGGTGCTGACCCCCCAAGTCTGTGGGTGCTGGAGATCTGACCCCAAGTCTGTGGGTGCTGGGGATGACCCAAGTCTGTGGGTGCTGGGGTGCTGGCTGGGGCTGACCCCAAGTCTGTGGGTGCTGGGGCTCTGACCCTAAGTCTGTGGGTGCTGGGGCTCTGACCCCAAGTCCTCATACCTGCATACTGAGCTCTTTCCCTCAACCCAAATCGCCATTCCTTTTGGCACTCAGGTTTCCCACATAGTCAGGCATGCAGACGGAGGCTGGCTCTCATGCAGAATTTTGAAGGATGTTTAGGCAGTGAGGGAGGTGTGGGCTCAATGAGGGTTAGACTTGCGCTTTCCTGGGAGCCCCTTTCGGGGGAAGAACTCTTCACTGGGTTCCTTAGAGGAAGCATCCATTTTCCCAGCCCTGGTTGCAAATGAAGATTTTTGTCCAGCTGAGGGTCCCATGCCTAGGAGACAGTTACACTCTAGAAAGGCTCCCTGAGAGTAGTCCAGAACTAAGGCTGATCCCAGACACTTGAAAGATACAGAAGTATGTGCAACCTAAAATAGCATGATCAAAGGGAGGGAGCGGGAGGGCTGGGACAACAGCAGTCATCAGACATTTGCAGAGCTGCTATCCAGAAGCTTGGAAGGAAAAAAAAAAAAAAAAAAAAAAAAAAAAAAAACAAGGTAGTTTTTCCATAGAAAAGGACCTGGCACATTTCTGGATGTGCACCAGACAATCAGAAAGCATGAAGCATACTTCCTTTGACGTCTGACACGAAGCCTCGATCCACACCCTGCCCCAGAAGAATTAGGAGAGTGTCTTGAGATGGAGAAAGAGGGACAGCCCTCGAGTCAGCCTCGTGGTCATACTGTAAATCATCTTAACAGTTGTTTATTTACTTTGCCTGGTTATTAAGTTTTTCCATCCTGCATTGAATGCTTGGGGGAAATCTTATGATGTGCTCCTGTGTCCAAAACACTTGTATTTTACCCTTGACTCAGCCAGCCTGCTTCTAAAATGAATCACATGAGCTGAAGGGTGAGAAAGCCCTCTTCCATGATGGGGAATGCTGGCCTCCAGAGCAGTGTGTCCCTGAGAGTGCAGGCCCATGCCAACTCTGGTGGGCAGACCCCTAAGAAACACAAGAAGGCAGAGTGGAAGGTACAGTTCTGCCCTGGGTGTTGGCTGCCTCTAGGAACCAGGTGATTTCACAGTGATGAGAGCCTGGGCCTGTAAACAGTATTGTACTGGGAGCATCTCTCTGTCTGCTAGTTAGCTGCCTTTGTCCTCACTGTGACAAAGGTCCTGAAGAAAGTCCGCTTAAGGAAGGAAAGGAGGCAGGCTCTGTTTTGTCTGGTGGAAAGGTGTGGCATCAGGAGCAGGAGTAGATGTTTATATTGCATCCACAGTCAGGAAACAGAGGAGACAGATGTGGATGGTCCGCTTTCTTTGTTTGTATGTAGTCTTGAAGCTCCGCCCATGAGGTGATGCCCTCATTCATAGTGAATCTTCCCACCTCAGGTAAACCTTTCTGAAGCTCCCAAACACCACCAGAAAAGAGTTTCCTAGGTGATTCTAAGTCCCATGAACAGGACAGCTGAGACCATCCCAGACTCCTCTGTAGCATGTGACCATGAACAATTTCTTAACCTGTACTTGGATTTTCTCAACCCTGATTGAGAGGTATTGTCACCAATAGATTTGTTCTCAGAGTAAAAGGGTCAATACGTAGCACATGCTCTGTGTGTCCTTGGTGTGTGTTGCTATTTCTTCATGTAATGTAAGTGTTTTAGATTCAGAATATTTTAGAAATTTATTTATGGCTATATGTGTAGCACCTAGAGTCAACCTGTCACAAAATCAGTAGCACTACTTTGTGTGTGTGTGTGTGTGTGTGTGTGTGTGTGTGTGTGTGTGTGTGTGTGTGTGTGTGTGTGTGAAAATAATTAGGAATGTCTTTGTATGTTTTAGGCCCCATGATGAATGCAGTGCTGACAATGCCTGCTTATATGAAGCTTCCAGTCAGGTGGGTGGGATGAGAGTCAATACATAACCATGTAATCTCACCCTCCATACCTATCAAAATTATATCACTGCTTTCAGAAAAAATACCCTGCAAAGACTCTGGCTTGACAGGTTTGGAAGACACTCTGGCATGGCATGGATCTAAGGGGAAAGGGGTATTCTAATGTATCTCTTGGTTTGGGAATTCCTGCCCTAAATGTTCTCTGGATTCTGTGAAACATTCTCTCCATGATAAACCCAGAAATGCTCAAATTAAATGCTTTAATTAGCTACACTAGATAAGAAAGACTGAGAAAGTCTACAATAATGGAATATATTTGACATAAAAAGTATTGAACAAAAGTAAACACTATTCTGGAAGAGAGGGGAAGGTCGTGGATGATAGAATTATTCACCGATCTGTGTATTTATCATAATCATGAATTACGTTGAACATCACAATTATAGAGCCTGATTTAAAGTGCTTATGTAGAAAATGTGTCTCTGATGAAATGCATTTTGATAGCAACTTGCCTGATTAGGAGGTAGGTGAGTGAGTGGGATGGTACAATGCTTCAGATACAGGAAGAATTTTTTGTGAAGGTCCTGTGGAAGGAGGAGCTGACTGAAGAACAGATGTTGCTGTTTGAATGCAGCGGTAAAGATAAAACAAAAGCAAAACAAATGATGAGATTTCTGTCTTCAAGGAACTCATGTCTTAAGGAAAAGGTCACATACTCCTGGATTTTCCCATTATAAGTTAATGATTTTCCAAATATATCAGGAAGAAATGAGTGTCAGGAGTAATTCTTCACCAGGTGATACAAAAAAACAAAAAAAAAACAAAAAAAAAAAAAACAACAACAACAAAAAAAGTAAAAACAGAGACAACTCAGTTTCTCATGTGTCTCTAGGTGAGTGAGCTCTTCAATAGCAGCTGTGCTTTATCCAGAGTTGGCTGCTCCCGCTTTCACGCTGGGTCATGGTTTCTGAGCACTCTGTCTGGGTTACACACAGCGACTGGGAGATTGGGTCACCATGCCATGGACGATCCGTGCCTAACTACCCCTTTGCTTTCCAGATCCTTTAAAAGGCAAACAAGATACTTTCAAACAGCTCTGCTGGCTGGAAGGCAGGTGTCAGAGCCACAGATCGCCTCCTCCTCAGGCCCCTGGCAACCACAGCACGCTTTCTGCGGCCACAGTTCTCTCATCTCGAGTGTTACAGATGGAACTGTGGCACAGACAGGTCCTTTAGGAACACCCTCTCCACTCAGTATGACACTTGCTTGCTCGGCTTGTCATTTGTACAACTAGTTTAATTTTTATTCCTGAGTTCATGTTCATGGTAAGGACGGGCCACGGCTTGCTGAAGCACAATTGGTTTGTTTTCCAGCTCTTGGCTATCATTATAAAACTGCTATAAACACATTGGGAAGGATTTTTTTATAGGGTTAGAAGCTCCTGTTTTGCTGGGATCCAGTGCTCAGTAGCACAGGCATCAGGCTGAATGGGAGCTACATGGTTAACTTTTAAAGAAATTGTCTCACTGCTTTCCAGAGTGGCACTACTGTTTTGTATCCCAACTAGAAGCATTTGAGGGCACCATTTTCTCCAAATCCTTACTGGTATTTGGCATCATCCTGCAAAGTTTTTGAACACTGTAATAGGTGTGTGGTGATGCTCTACTGTTACATACTGCAACAGAGGCAGGGAGAAAGAAGTACTGATCTTGGGAAAGTTGGCACTATTTCAAAAGGATCATCTGAAAGGAATTGCAAAAATAACAGGAAGGACTGTAAGAGATGAAGCAGACAGGTTAGGGATTGGTGGGAATTTATAGGAAAAATAAAGAGTTGTACTTGACTTTGTAATGTCCCCAATTCCTGTGTTCAGAGTGGTGTAAACACTTGCTGTCATTAAAGATGGAAATGTAACAGTATTGGGAGAATTAGGAGCATTAATGTGAGTGTGGGTCTTATGGGAGAGTTCAATGCCTTTGACCAAGTTATAATTGCATAAAAAGGGGCAGCTAGTGAGTCCAGAAACAACTAGAGAAGCGTATGAGCAGAGAAGTAACTACAGCAGCTGTGCAAGTTAAAGAGTAGCTAGAGCTGGGAAAGGATGGGAAAGATAGAGAAAACAACTTTCTTTTTATCATGACATGCACTTGATAAAAATTTAAATTCTGTTGTCATATCTTAACTAAGAGAATTTAAAAGTATATGTAAAAAGAGATGGCTCGGCAGGTAGCCTGCCAAACCTGGTGGTTTATGTTTGATCCCCAGTGCCCACATGGTGGATAGAGAAAACTGTCTCCTGCAAGTTGTCCTCTGACCTCCACAAATATGACACAGCATTCCTGCACACATCCATAAACACCCATCCACCCCATACACACACACACAAAAAAAAAAAAAAAGTAATTAAGAATAAAGAAGAGACTCTCAGACTTAATAATTAACTTCTTACAAGAAACAAATGTATTTCAGATGTCACTGAGAGGGTGGGGAGCGTGGCAGAGAAAAGACACAGGGAAATGGAAACACACAGAGAGCACTGTTTACTATCAAGTGGAAACTGAGGCAGTGGCATGAACTAAGACAGAGCGGCTTCGCTCCAGGATCAAAGATTAAAAAAATCTTCCCTTATACCCAGTCGTTTGTACATTGGTTTCAAATGTCCTGCACAGCACACATATAACTTATTAGTCACCAGTGAGACTATTAAGATTACCCCAAAAGGACATGATAGTGCATGATTTAAAACTCTTTTTGTATTTTAAAAAATTTTTCACATAATATATTTTAATCATGTTCTTTCTCACACCTCAACTCTTCCTTGATCCTTTCCTGTGCCTTACCCATAAACTTCCTTTTTTTTTCTTCTTAAAAAAAATCCCTAAAACACAAAAGCTCCCAGAAACATGAAGTTTGTTTGGCTCCTGAGTATAAGGCTTGCCTGAGAGTCCCCAGTGCCACCCCATTGGAGAAAATGAATATTTCTCCGAGCAGCTCTCACTTTCCAATAGCTTCTCAGTTAGGGTGGGACTTGGTGCCGACTTTCCTGTCTCTGGGCTGGATTTTGTCTGTCTTGACTGGTGCAGATCCTGTGTATGCTACCACAGTCTTTGGACATACACCTGCCCTGCTGTGTCTGAAAACTGCTGTTCCCTTGGAGTTGTCTATTGTTTAACTAGCTTAAAAATCTTACTGCCTCAATTCTGCAGAGATCTCTGAGCCTCAAGGGGAGGGCTGGGAGGAAAACATCCCGCAATTCTGAGTGCTCTGGAGTCTCTCACTTCTGGGCACATTGTCCTAGTGTAGGTTTCTGTGCTAATTACCATCTACTTTAAGATTTATTTTTCTCATGAGGTTTAAGTAATGCATTGACTTAGGTATGACACTATGTTTTAAGAGGAATGTTATCACGTGTTCAGTTATCAGACTAATAACTCCTGCCATTGTGCCACCGTGAGTATAGCTTGAGGGCAAATTGTTATGGTAGGTTCATAGTTCATGGGTGGTTCATACTTGGGGAGATTGAAGGTTACGATTCCTTTTCCAGTAGCATGTACAGTACCTTCCAGCACTGTGAATGCTAGCCAGTAGGGGTGAAACGCCTAGTTGAGCATTAGCTCAAATTTCTCCATGTCTTATGACCTAAGTATGTGGTGTCTTTAGCGACAGAGTCTAACGTCAGATATGGAGGGTGACCAATACTGTTGGCAGTAGCCTCTAATGTTTAGTAGGTGGTCCCCTTTCACCAGTGACTTAACAAGGTGTAACCCATTGCTGGTACTGGAGAGGATCTCCTTAATAACACTATATCTTATTTCTCCTCCTTAGAGGATTCCCGTCCCCACTCTCAATCCTTTAGGAGCTACCTAACCTCTGTGGGCATTCTAAATAAAACACACACGCCTAAAACTAACAGCCACATGTAAAAGAAAATGTAATCTTTGTCTTTCTGGTCTGGGTTACCTCACTCACGATGATTGTCTCTAGATCCATCCATTCACCTGCAGATTTCATAATCCAAATTTTATTAACTGTTGAATAATGTTCCATTATGTAAATATACTAGGTTCTCATTATCCATTTCTCAGTTGAAGGGATTCTAGGCTCTTTCCAGTTTCTGACTGTTATAAACAGAGCAGCAGTGATCATGAATGACAAAGTATCTCTGTAGTAGGATGGAGAGTCCTTCAGTGTATGCCCAAGAATGGTATAACTGAATCTTAGAGTAGATCTACGCTCAGCTTTTTAAGATACCTTCACCCTGATTTTCACCGTGGTGGTTCCAGTTTACATTCCCATCAGCAGAGAGTAACTGTTCCTCTCCCCTCACCGCAGACAGAATCTTCTGTCATTTGTTTCATGAATCTTGGCCATTCTGACTGGAGTTGGATAAAATCTTGAAGTAGTTTTAATTTGCATTTTCCTGATGACTAAGGATATGGAACATTTTAAAGTGTTTCTCAGCCATTTCTATTTTATTTTTGAGACTCTGGTTAGTGCTGTATTCCATTGTGAATTGGGTTATTTGTTTCCTTGATTTTTGGTTTACTGAATTCTTTCTAAATTCTGGATATTAACATGTGTGAGGTATACTTGGCAACAACTTACCCTATTCTGTAGGCCGCCTGACGTGATGGTGTCCTTTGCTTAGAGAAACTTTTCAGGGTCATGAATACCCTTATTTGTTGGTGATAGGATTTTATATAGAAAAGACTCTGAAGACTCAATCAGAAAACTTCTACAGCTGATAAATACATTCAGCAATTCAGGATAAAAATAAAACATGAAAATCTGCAGTCTTCCTATATACAAACACACTAAGAAAGAAATTAGGCAAACATTTGTCAAAAGAGCCTTAAAAATAAAAAAAAGTATCTTAGAATAATCTAATCAAGCAAGTGTAAGACTCAGTATAGTAAAAAACTTTAAGAGATTGAAGAAAGAAATTGAAAGATAAGAGAAGATGGAAAGATTTCCAGTGCTCATGGGTCAGTAGGATTGGTGCTGTGAAAATGGCCATCCCACCAAAAGCAGTCTACAGAGTCAATGAAATTCCTACCAAAATTACAACACAATTCTTCACACAAGTTGCAAAAAAAAAAAAAAAAAAAAAAAAAAAAAAAGCTTCATACGGAAACACAAAAAAAGGTCAATAACTAGGACAATCCAGGACAAAAGAAGAACTTCCGAGGCATCACAACCGCAGATTTCCAAGTTGTATCATAGAACTACAGTAATACAATTGACAGGCCATTGGCATAAACATATTAATCAATGGAATAGACTTGAAGACACAGGCGTAATTCTGCACACCCACGGACACATGAGTTGTGACAAAGAAGCCACAAGCACACACTGGAGAGAAGACAGCTTTTTAACAAGTGATGCTAACCAAATTGGATAGCTGCATTGTAGAAGAATGAAAACGGATCCACATTTATTACCCTGCACAAAACTCAGCTCTGAATGGAACAAGGACCTCAGCATTAGGACCAGATAGCCTGAATCTGAGAGAAGAGAAAGAGAGGATTGGGCTTGAACTCATTGTTACAGGAAAAGATCTTCTGAAAAAGATCCCAATAGTTCAGGCATTAACAAAAATCTTAATAAAATAAAAACAAGTAAATCGAGGAAAAGCTAATCCAGTAATAAAACTAAGAAAAGGAGTAGAGCTCAGGGGATGGCTCAGTGGGAAAAGTGTGTGCTACACAACCACAAGGTTCAGAGATATAGAGAGGGAAGAAAAGAACTGAACATTAAACTTTCTTATCTATAGAATAAGGAAACGGGCTGGAGAGATGGCTCAGTCATGAAGAGTACTTTCTGCTCTTGCAGAGGACCCAGGTTCAATCCCAGCCCCCAATCCAGTAGCTCACAACTGCACAGGATAACTCCAGCACTGGGAGATGTGATAGGTTCTTCTCCCCCTGAGAGCACTTGACATATGTGATGCACACAGACAGGCAAGTGCACAAACATGTGCACATTATTAGAAATGCAATTTCAGAAATGAGAAACAGCTTTTCTCATTTCTAAATGAGAAATGTGCCAAAGGTCAAATTTGACTAGTAAGTAGAGCTTGATTCCAAAATCTAGTGCATTTGGCTTTGGAGTGTGGTTCGCATCCTTTACATCTCTCCTGCCAAGAAAGCATTCAAACTCAACGACACAGAATCTTGTGCACCATGATTTATTATGAAGGGACATATTACGCTCAACAAACAGGCATGACTATTATCTCTCAGTTGGGCAAGCGCCAAGAAAATTAGCATAATCCTATTTTAGCCCAAAGCAAGCATCAGTTTCATAGTCAAAATGGCATGATCCCTGATCTTTCATAATAAAAGTTATAATTTAAAATATAATTTAAAATAAATTTTAAATAAGGGGGATTCTAAGATGGCGGCAGCAGAGAGCACACCGCTTTGGAGAGGCAGAAGACAAGAATCTCCGAATTGGTGGGTGGAGAGTCAATCAAAGCTAGAATTTGGACTTTTGGGCTTTCTAAAGGAGAGAGGCCACCACAGAAGCGTGGAGTGCTTGTAGATTTAGATCGGGCGCTGACTTCTTCGGGAGGAAATAGGGCGCTTCCCTTGTCCGGGCCTCCTGGGGGAAACCCACACACAGCACCAGGCAGTGGAGCGCAAAGCTCACATCCGGGAGATCAAGGCAGCAGAGACAGTGCCCAGGCCCCTTAAGGCAGTGGTCTGCTGTAACCACCCGCTGATCGCCCGCCTCCTCCTCCTCGGACACATGTCCCGCTAAGGGCCCTCCGACCCACGGAGCGCCTCTTCCCCATCCCGCTGACGCGATCTCGAGCTAGACCACAGCAGGAAGGGCAGCGGAGCTCACGCCCTAAGCAGCCAGAGCGCACAACCTCAGAAATCTCCTCACAGGAGGAGCACAGGCCCAATCCCAGAGATCCAACCACTGAGGCTAACCACAGAGACTCAGATCCACAATACAATTCTTCCTGGATACCAAAGCCACAAAGTTCAGTGTCTGGGACCCAAGATGGGCAGAGGCAGGGAGGCAGGGCCCCAGACCCCGCTGCCTCAGCGGAGAGCAGTAATGACATGCTGAACGCCACCACTCAGAGAACACACCCGACCTAGGGCCTCTCGCGAGCTCTTGACCCGCGGAACACACCCCCCACTACCACCACCACCTGGCTCTGCAGGAGTGCACGCACAGCCATACTCCACCCCGCCAGAGCGCACGCCCAATGCAGTGCCAGCCACAGAGACTCAGACGGTTCCCAGATCTCAAGTCTGCAAGTGGTAGCACAGACTACACAGGGCTGCCCAGCCAGTGAGTGTATGGGCCATCCAACCCCTCAGTGGCAGAAAACCAGCTGAATAGACACCAAAGACCAGCAGACCTGTAAAATCAATACGTGAGCACATTATTCAACAGCGCTTGATCCCTTAGCGCCTGCAAACAACTTCAGTGCCTGCAGGGCACCCTCTCACACACTGAAGGCCCTTCATTCACCAACACCCTGTCCCTTCCCTTAGACACACCCACAAGCACACGCTCAAACATATGCTACCCCACATTTGTCCTTCTGTGCCTGCGATCTTTCCTTCTACAGGTATAGCTAAATAACCAACACACACACTGAAACCACTAGACCTCACCCATTTTCATGAAGAATTCTTCAGATACCAGAGAAAAACCAGTCTGACCTGCAGAATCCAGGAAAAGACAGTGAACACTACTGTGGCCCGTTTCCTTATTCTATAGATAAGAAAGTTTAAAGTTTAATGGCCAGAGGTCAGCGAAAGAGCATAACCAACGCAAATCAAGATATCATGACTTCACCAGCAACCTCCAAAATTATTGGACACTCCAACTCAGCAGAAACACAAGAAAATGATTTTAAAGCTATGATTATCCAGTTATTTGAGGCACATAAAAAGGAAACCAACAAATCTCTCAGAGAAATAGTCATAGAGATTCAAACAGTTAAAGAGGATACAAAAAAAAAAAAATCCCTTAAAGATTTGGCCTCCCAAATAGAAACAAAGAAAAACGAAGTGAATGAAGAAGCTCTTAAAGAAACACATGCAAATATAGCCAAACAATTGGAGGCAGAAGCATAGGCACTAAGAGAAGAAACAAACAAAAAAATAGAGACCATCTTGGAGACACAGGAATCCACACTTAAACAGATGAAGGAAATGTTTCAAGACATGAAAACAGAATTAGAATCAATAAAGAAAACACAAACCGGGCATCTCCAAGATGCCTCAGAGGTTAAGAACACTGATTGTTCTTCCAAAGGTCCTGAGTTCAATTCCCAGCAACCAAATGGTGTCTCATAACTATCTATGATGAGATCTGGTGCTCTCTTCTGGCATGTAGGCATACATGCAGACAGAATACTGTACAAATAATAAATCTAAAAAGAAAGGGGAAAAAAAAAGAAAACACAAACCAAGAAAATCCTGGAACTGAAGAACTTAGAGAAAAGAGAAGGAATCACAAAGGTAAGCATTACTAATAGAATACAAGAGATGGAAGAGAGAATCTTGGGGGCTGAAGATACACTCACAGAAATTGATACTTCTCTCAAAGCAAAAATAAAATCAGAAAAATCCCAAACACAAACCATCCAAGAAATCAAGGACGCCATGAAAAGGCAAAATCTAAGAATAATAGGAATTGAAGAAGAAGAAGAGTCCAGGCTACAAGGTCCAGAAAATATTTTCAAGAAAATCATAGAAGAAAAATTTCCCAACTAAAGAAAGAGATGTCCACAAATATACAAGAGGCCTACAGAACACTAAATAGACTAGACCAGAGAAGAAACTCCTCACGCCACATCATAGTCAAAACACTTAATCTACAGAACAAAGAAAAGATACTAAAAGCAGCAAGGGAAAAAGACCAAGTAACATATAAAGGCAAACCTATCAGAATCACACCTGACTTCTCATCAGAAACTATGAAAGCCAGAAGGGCATGGGGAGATATCATGGAGGCCCTAATGGACCACAGATGCCAACCTAGACTACTTTACCCAGCAAAGCTTTTAATCAACATATATGGAGAAAATAAAATATTCCACGACAAAACTAAATTTAAGCAATATTTGAACAGCAACCCAGCCCTACAGAAGATACTAGTAGAAGGAAAATTCCAATCCAATGAAAACAAATACACCCAAGAAAACATAGGTTAAAGATAACTTCCAACAAAAATCAAAAGCAAACAAGCAATGATTAACAGTAACATCGCTAACTCCACAATAATAGGAAATAACATTCAATGGTCATTATTATCTATCAACAATAATGGACTCAACTCTGCAATAAAAAGACACAGACTAACAGAATGGGTGTGGAAACAGGAACCAACATTCTGCTGCATCCAAAAACACACCTATGCAACAAAGATAAACATTACCTCAGAGTAAAAGGCTGGAAAACAGTTTTTCAAGCAAATGGACCCCAAAAAACAAGCAGGAGGGGCTATCCTAATATCTAATAAAATAGATTTTGAACCAAAACTAACCAAAAAGACATAGAGGGGCACTACATTTTCAACAAAGGAAAAATTCACCAAGAAGACATCACAATTCTAAACATCTATGCCCCAAATACAAGACCACCTACATTCATAAATGAAACATTATTAAAGCTTAAACCAGACATTGACTGCAATACCCTAGTAGTAGTGGGTGACTTCAACACCCCACTCTCACCAAGGGACAGATCAACTAAACAGAAACCAAATAGGGAAATAAAAGCACTTAAAGAGTCCCTAAATCAAATGGACCTAATAGACGCCTACAGATCTTTCCACCCAAACTCAAAAGAGTATACCTTCTTTTTCAGCACCTCATGGAACCTTCTCCAAAACAGACCATATAGTTGGTCACAAAACAAGCCTCAACAGATATAAAAAGATTGAGATAATCCCTTGTATTCTATCAGACCACCATGGACATCAACAACAATGGAAATAACCAAAAACGTACACACACATGGAAACTGAACAACTTGTTACTCAATGACAGCTGGGTTAAGGAAGAAATAAGGAAAGAAATTAAAGACTTCCTAAAACTCAATGAAAGTGAAGACACAACATACCCAAATTTATGGGACACATTGAAAGCAGTGCTCAGAGGAAAATTTATAGCACTAAGTGCCTTCAAGAAGAAATTTGTAACATCACATACAAGTAACTTAATGGCCCAACTGAAAACCCTAGAAAAAAAGCAGATACACCCAAGAGGAGCAGAAGGCTGAAATAATCAAACTCAGGGCTGAAATCAATCAATTAGAAACATATAAAACTATTCAAAGAATCAATGAAACCAAGAGCTGGTTCTTTGAGAAAATCAACAAGATAGACAAACCCTTAGCTGACTAAAAAGCAGAGAGAATCTATCCAAATCAGCAAAATCAGAAATGAAAAGGGGGACATAACCACAGGCACTGAGGAAATCCAAACAATCATTAGGTCATACTACAAAAAGCCTATACGCCACAAAATTTGAAAAATCTAAACGAAATGGATAATTTTCTTGATAGATTCCATCTACCAACATTAAGTCAAGATCAGGTAGAAAGACTGAATAACCCTATATCACCCAAGGAAATTGAAGCAGTCATTAACAGTCTCCTCGAAAAAAAGCCCTGGGCCAGATGGTTTCAGCACAGAATTCTACCAGACCTTCAAAGAAGTGCTAATACCAATTCTCCTCAAACTATTCCACAAAATAGAAACAGAAGGAACACTACCAAAATCATTCTATGAAGCGACAGTCACCCTGATACCCAAACCACACAAAGACCCAACAAAAAAAGAGAACTTCAGAACTATCTCTCTATGAATATTGACGCGAAAAATACTCAATAAAATACTTGCAAACCGAATCCAAGAACACATCAAAGATATCATCCATCATGACCAAGTAGGCTTCATCCCAGGCATGCAAGGGTGGTTCAACATACGGAAATCCATCAATGTAATCCACCACATAAACAAACTGAAGGAGAAAAATCACATGATCATCTCCTTGACGCTGAAAAAGCATTTGACAAAGTCCAACACCCATTCATGTTCAAAGTATTGAGAGATCAGAATACAAGGCACATATCTAAACATAGTAAAGGCAATATACAGCAAGCCTATAGCCAACATCAAACTCAATGGAGAGAAATTTAAATCAATCCCACTGAAATCAGGGACAAGACAAGGCTGCCCACTCTCTCCATAGCTCTTCAACATAGTAATTGAAGTCCTAGCCAGAGCAATAAGACAACTAAAGGAGATCAAGGGGATACAAATTGAAAAGGAAGAGGTCAAAGTGTCACTATTCACAGATGATATGATAGTATACATGAGCGACCCCAAAAACTCAACCAGAGAACTCCTTCAGCTGATAAACACCTTCAGCAAAGTGGCAGGATACAAAATCAACTCAAAAAAACTCAGAAGCCCTCCTGTACACAAAAGACAAAAGGGCTGAGAAAGAAATTAGGGAAACAACACCCTTCACAATAGCTACTAATAACATAAAGTACCTTGGGGTGACATTAACCAACCAAGTGAAAGACCTGTTTGAGAAAAAAAAACTTCAAGTCTCTGAAGAAAATAATTGAAGAAGATATCAGAAGATGGAAAGATCTCCCATGCTCATGGATTGGTAGGATTAACATTGTGAAAATGGCCAACATCCCAAAAGCAATTTACAGATTCAACACAATTCCCATCAAAATACCAACTCAATTTTTTTCAGACCTTGAAAAAAAAAAGATTCTCAGCTTCATATGGAGAAACAAAAACCCAGAATCTACAAAACAACTCTGTACAACAGTAGATCATCTGGAGGTATCTGCATCCCTGATCTCAAGTTGTGCTACAGAGCAATAGTAATAAAAACTGCATGGTATTGGCATAGAAAAAGAAAGGAGGATCAATGGAACTGCATAGAAGACCCAGAAATAAACCCATGTACCTATGAATACTGATTTTTGACAAAGCAGCCAAAACCATTCAATGGAAAAAGATAGCATCTTCAACAGATGGTGCTGGTCTAATTGGATGTCTACATGTAGAAAAATAAAAATAGATCCACATTTATCACCCTGCACAAACCTAAAGTCTAAGTGGATCAAAGACCTCAACATAAAACCACATACTCTAAATCTGTTAGAAGAAAAAGTGGGGAAGAGCCTAGAACTCATTGGCAAAGGAGACAACTTCCTGAACAGAACACCAACAGCACAGGCTCTAAGAACAAAGATAAATAAATGGTACTTCATGAAACTGAAAAGCTTCTGTAAAGCAAAGGACACTGTAATCAAAACAAAATGACTGCCTACATATTGGAAGCAGGTTTTTATGTGCTCTGGAGTCATTTTGTTGGAAGGGTTTTTTTCTGTGCTCTGGAGTCATTTTGTTGGAAGCAGGTTTTTTGTGGTCTGGGGTCATTTCATTGGAAGCGGGTTTTTATGTGCTGTGGAGTCATTTCGTTGGAAGCGGGTTTTTATGTGCTTCTCAGTCTTTTCAAAGCAGGTTTTTCTGTGCTCTGGAGTCATTTCATTGGAAGAGGGTTTTTATGTGCTCTATAGTTCATTTTGTTGGAAGCAGGTATTTTGTGGTATGGGGTCATTTTGTTGGAAGCGGATTTATATGTGCTTTATAGTAATTTCAAGTAGAAGCAGGTTTTTATGTGCTCTATAGTCATTTCATTAGAAGCAGGTTTTTATATGCTTCTCAGTCTTTTGTTGGAAGCATGTTTTTATGTGCTGTAGAATCATTTCATTGGAAGCAGGTTTTACAGTGTTCTGGAATTGTTTCATTGGAAGCAGGCTTTCATGTGCTCTGGAGTCATTTCGTTGGAAGCAGGTTTTTAAGTGCTCTGGAGTCATTTCTTTGGAAGCAGGTTATTAAGTGCTCTGGAGTCAATGCATTAGAAGAGGGTTTTTAAGTACTTCTCAGTCATTTCGTGGAAGCTGGTTTTTAAGTGCTCTGCAGTCATTTAGTTGGAAGCTGGTTTTTATGTACTTCTCAGTCATTTCATTGGAAGCAGGTTTTTAAGGGCTGGAGTCATTTCATTGGAACCAGGTTTTTATATGCTCTGGAGTCATTTCGTTGAAAGCGGATTTTTTTTTTTTTTTGAGATTGCATATTTATTTATTTATTTTCATCAATTACACTTTATTCATTCTGCATCCCCCCATAAGCCCCTCCCTCCTCCCCTCCCAATCCCACCTCTCTCCTCCCTCTGCATGCATGCCACCCCAAGTCCACTGATAGGGAGGTTCTCCTCTCCTTTCTGATCTTAGTCTATCAGTTCACATCAAAAGTGGCTGCATTGTCCTCTACTATGGCCTGGTAAGGCTGCTCACCCAGGGGGGAGGTGATCAAAGAGCAGGGCAATTAGATTATGTCAGAGGCAGTCCCTCTTCACATTACTATGTAACCCAATTGACTCTGAACTGCCCTGAGCTACATCTGTGCAGGGGTTCTGGGTTATCTCTATGAATAGTCCTTGGTTGGAGTATGAGTCTCTGGGAAGTTCCCTGTGTTCAAATTTTCTTGTTCTGTTGCTCTCCTTGTGCAGACCCTGTCCTCTCCAGCTCTTACTATTTCCCAGTTCTTACATAAAATTCCCTTCACTCTGCCCAACAGTTGCCCATCAGGCTCAGCATCTGCATTGATAGCCTGTAGGGCAGAGGCTTTCAGAGGCCCTCTGTGGTAGGTTCCTAGGTTGTTTCCTGCAACAATCAATAAATGGGACCTCATGAAACTGAAGAGCTTCTGCAAAGCAAAGGACACCGTCATCAAAACAAAGCCACCACCTACAGATTGGGAAAGAATCTTCACCAACCCTTTATCTGATAGAGGACTCATATCCAGTATATATAAAGAACTAAAGAAGCTGAAAAGCAGCAAACCAAGTAATCCACTTAAAAAATGGGAAACAGAGCTAAACAGAGAACTCTCTGTAGAGGAACATCGAATGGCAGAGAAGCATTTAAAGAAATGCTCAACCTCACTAGCCATTAGGGAAATGCAAATCAAAACAACCCTGAGATTTCACCTTACACCATTGAGAATGGCCAAGATCAAAAACTCAAGTGACAACACATGCTGGAGAGGTTGTGGAGAAAGGGGAACCCTTCTCCACTGCTGGTGGGAATGTAAACTCATATAACCACTCTGGAAATCAATCTGGCACTTTCAGACAACTAGGAATAGTGCTTCCTCAAGATCCAGCCATACCACTCCTGGGCATATATCCAAAAGAGGCTCAAGTACACAAAAAGGACATTTGCTCAACCATGTTTGTAGCAGCTTTATTTGTAATAGCCAGAAGCAGGAAACAACCCAGATGCCCCTCAAATGAAGAATGGATGCAGAAATTGTGGTACATCTACACAATGGAATATTACTCAGCAATGAAAAAAAATAAGGAAATCATGAAATTTGCAGGTAAATGGTAGGATCTGGAAAGGATCATCCTGAGTGAGTTGTCCCAGAAGCAAAAAGACACACATGGTATATACTCACTCATATAAACATACAACATAGGACAAACCCACAACAACCTGTGCATCTAAAGAAACTAAGCAAGAGAGAGGACACTAACTAAAATGTCCAATCCCCATCTGGAAAGGCAAAGAGGATGGACATCAGAAAGCTGGTTTTTAAGTGCTCTGGAGTCATTTCATAGGAAGCCTTTTTTTAATTGCTCTGGACCCACTTCCTTGAAAGCTGGTTTTTATGTACATCTCAGTCATTTCATTGAAAGCGGTTTTTAATTGCTTTGGAGTCATTTTGTTGGAAGCAGATTTTTAAGTGCTAAGGAGTCCTTTCGTTGCAAGCAGGTTTTTATATGCTTTGGAGCATTTGGTTGGAAGCAGTTTTTCAGTTTTCTGGAGTCTTTTTGTTGGAAGCGGGTTTTAAATGTGATGGAGTCATTTCACTGGAAGCAGATTTTTAAATGCTCTGGAGTCATTTTGTTGAAAGTGGGTTTTTAAGTGCTCTGGAGGTATTTTCCTGAAAGCAGGTTTTATATGCTCTGGAGTCATTTTGTTGGTTTTTATGGTTTTTATTTGCTCTGGAGTCATTTCATGAAAGCGGGTTTTTAAGTGCTATGGAGTCATTTCCTTGGAGGCAGTTTTTCAGTGCTCTGAGTCATTTTGTTGGAACCGGTTTTTTAAGTGCTATGGAGTCATTTCCTTGAAGCAGGTTTTTAAGTGCTCTGGAGTCATTTCATTGAAAGGGTTTTAAGTGCTCTGGAGTCATTTCGTTGAAGCGGTTTTTATAATTGCTCTGGAGTCATTTCATTTGGAAGCAGGCTTTTAAGTGCTCTGAGTCATTTGTTGAAAGCGGTTTTTAAGTGCTCTGGAGTCATTTTGTTGAAAGCAGGTTTTAAGTGCTCTGGAGTCATTTTCATTTGTGGGTTTTTAAGTGCTCTGGAGTCATTTCATTGAAGCTGGTTTTATATGCTCTGGAGTCATTTTGTTGGAAGCGGTTTTTAAGTGCTCTGGAGTCATTTCATTGGAAGCAGGTTTTTCAGTGCTCTGAGTCATTTTGTTGAAAGCGGGTTTTAAGTGCTCTGGAGTCATTTTGTTGGAAGCAGGTTTTAAGTGCTTTGGAGTCATTTTTTTGGAAGCAGTTTTTTATGTTTTTTGGAGTCTGAGTCATTTTTGTTGGAAGGGGTTTTTAAGTGCTCTGGAGTCATTTTTTTGAGAGGGTTTTTTATGTTTCTGGAGTCTTTTTTTTTTTTTGCAGTTTTTATGCTCTGGGAGTCATTTCCTTGAAGCGGGTTTTATGTGCTCTGGAGTCATTTTTTTTGAAGTGGTTTTTTTGTGCTCTGAGGTCATTTTGTTGGAAGCAGGCTTTTATGTGCTCTGAGTCCTTTCAGGAAGGGGGTTTTAAGTGCTCTGGAGAAATTTTGTTGGAAGCGGATTTTATGTGCTCTGGAGTTATTTCCTTGGAAGCAGGTTTTAAGTGCTCTGAGTCATTTCTTTGGTTTTTATATGCTCTGAGTCATTTCAAGAAGGGTTTTTATTTGCTGTGGAGTCATTTTGAAGCAGGCTTTTAAGTGCTCTGGAGTTATTTTGTTGTAAATGGATCTGGAGTCATTTTGTTGAAAGCAGGTTTTTAAATGCTCTGAGTCATTTTGTTGAAGTGGGTTTTTAAGTGCTCTGAGTCATTTCATTGAAGCGGGTTTTTAAGTGCACTGGAGTGATTTCCTTGGAAAGCGGGTTTTTAAGTGCTCTGAATAATTGCGCTTGGAAGTGTGTTTTTCTGTGCTCTGAGGTCATTTCATTGGAAGCACGTTTTTTTAAGTGCTCTGGAGTCCCATTGTTGGAAGCGGGTTTTAAGTGCTCTGGAGTTATTTTGTTGGAAGTTTTTTAAGTGCTGTGGAGTCATTTCACTGGAAGCCAGTTATTAAGTGCTCTGGATTCATTAATTTGTAAGCAGGTTTTTAAGTGCTCTGAGTCATTTCTTTGGAAGAGGGTTTTAAAGTGCTCTGGAGTCATTTCATTGTGGTTTTTATGTTTATGTGGTTTCTTAGGATTTTTCGTTGCAAGAGGTTTTTATATGTTGGATGGAGTTTTTTTTTTTTTTTTTTTTTTTTTGAAGCAGGATTTTATGTGCTCTGGAGTCACTTCATTGGAAGCATGTTTTTTTGTGCTCCTGAGTCATTTCACTGGAAGGGGTTTTTATGTGCTCTGGATTCATTTTGTTGGAAGCAGGTTTTTATGTGCTGTGTTGTAATTTATTCAGAGGGGGTTTTTATATGCTCTGAAGTCTTTTCGCTTGTAGCGGGTTTTTATGTTCCTTGTGGACATTTCTGTTGGAAGCGGGTTTTTAAGTGCTCTGAATCAATTCATTGAAAGCAGACTTTTATGTGTTCCTGAGTCATTTCATTGGAAGTGGGTTTTTATTTGCTGTGTAGACATTCCATTGAATCAGGTTTTTATGTGCTGTGTAGTCATTTTGTTGGAAGCGGTTTCTATGTGATCCTTAGTCATTTTGTTGGAAGCAGGTTTATAAATGCTCTGGAGTCATTTCTTTGGAAGCAGGTTTTTAAGTGCTCTGGAGTCATTTCCTTGAAGCGGGTTTTTACATACTTCTGGAGACATTTCATTGGAAGCGGTTTTTTAAGTGCTCTGAGTCATTTCATTGGAAGAGGGTTTTTAATTGCTCTGGAGTCATTTCTTTGGAAGCAGGTTTTTAAGTGTCTGGAGTCATTTCATTGAAAGCGGGTTTTTAAGTGCTCTGGAGTCATTTCACTGGAAGTGGGTTTTTAAGTGCTCTGGAGTCATTTTGTTGCAAGCGGTTTTTAAGTGCTCTGGAGTCATTTCACTGGAAGCGGTTTTAAGTGAACTGAGTCATTTTGTTGCAAGCGGGTTTTTAAGTGCTCTGAGTCATTTCATTGAAGGGGGTTTTTAAATGCTCTGAGTCATTTTGCTGGAAGCGGGTTTTATATACTGTGTAGAGTCATTTCATTGGTTTTGCGGTTTTTTAATGCTCTGGAGTCATTTCTTTGGAAGCCGGTTTTTAAGTGCTCTGGAGTCATTTATTGAAGCGGGTTTTTAATTGCTCTGGAGTCATTTCTTTGAAGAGGGTTTTTAAGTGCTCTGGAGTCATTTTGTTGCAAGCAGGTTTTTAATGCTCTGGAGTCATTTCATTGGAAGCAGGTTGAATCAGGTTTTTTTCAGTGAACTGGAGTGCTCTGGAGTTTTTGTTGGAAGATGGTTTTTAAGTGCTCTGGAGTTATTTGTTGCAAGTGGGTTTTAAGTGCTCTGGAGTCATTTTGATTGGAATCAGGTTTTTAAGTGCTCTGGAGTCATTTCGCTGGAAGCGGTTTTTACATACTTCTGAGAATTTCACTGGAAGCGGTTTTTAAGTGCTCTGCAATCATTTCGTTGGAAGCAGGTTATAAAGTGAACTGAGTCATTTCATTGGAAGCTGGTTTTTAAGTTCTCTGAGTCATGATGTTGGCAGCGGGTTTTTAAGTGCTCTGAGTCATTTCTTGGAAGCGGGTTTTAAGTGTTCTGAAGTTGCTTGTTGCAAGTGGGTTTTTAAGTGCTCTGAGTCAATTCCTTGAAGTGGGTTTTTAAGTGCTCTGGAGTCATTTCCTTGAAGCAGGTTTTTAATTGTTCTGGAGTCATTTCCTTGCAAGCGGTTTTTAAGTGCTCTGGAGTCATTTTTGAAGCGGTTTTTAAGTGCTCTGAGTCATTTCTTGGAAGCGGGTTTTTAAGTGCTCTGAGTCATTTCACTGGAAGCGGGTTTTTACATACTTCTGAGTCATTTCACTGGAAGCAGGTTTTTTTGCAGTGCTCTGAGTCATTTCTTTGGAAGCAGGTTTTTAAGTGCTCTGGAATCATTTCCTTGAAGCAGGTTTTTAGTTGCTCTGGAGTCATTTATTCTGAAGCGGGTTTTTAAGTGCTCTGGAGTCATTTCTTTTTTTAAGCTGGAGTCATTTTTGAAGCGGGTTTTTAAGTGCTCTGGAGTCATTTTTTTGCAAGCGGTTTTTAAGTGCTCTGGAGTCATTTCCTTGAAGCAGGTTTTTAAGTGCTCTGGAGTCATTTCTTGGAACCAGGTTTTTAATTGCTCTGAGTCATTTATTCTGAAACGGGTTTTTAAGTGCTCTGAGTCATTTCTTTGGAAGCAGGGTTTTAACTGCTCTGGAGTCATTTCACTGGAAGTGGGTTTTTAAGTGCTCTGAGTCATTTTGTTGCAAGCGGGTTTTTAAGTGCTCTGGAGTCATTTCATTGGAAGTTTTTTGCTCTGAGTCATTTCTGCTGGAAGCGGGTTTTTTAGTGCTCTGGAGTCATTTTTTGAAGTTTTTGGAGTGCTCTGGAGTCATTTTGCAAGTGGGTTTTTAAGTGCTCTGGAGTCATTTCCTTGGAAGCGGGTTTTTAAGTGCTCTGAGTCATTTCATTGCCAGGGGGTTTTTAGTGCCCTGGAGTCATTTCATTGGAAGCAGGTTTTTAAGTGAACTGGAGTCATTTTGTTGGAAGCGGTTTTTGAAGTGCTCTGGAGTCCTTTTGTTGCAAGCATGGTTTTTATGTGCTCTGCTGTCATTTTGTTGGAAGCATATCATTTAAGTGTTCTGGAGTCATTTCTTTGAAGTGGGTTTTACTTGCTCTGGAGTCATTTTATTGAAGCGGTTTTAAGTGCTCTGGGGTCATTTTTTTGAAGCGGGTTTTTAAGTGCTCTGGAGTCATTTTGTTGGAAGAGGGTTTTTAAGTGCTCTGGGTTATTAAGTGAACTGGAGAGTTTTTTGGAAGTGGGTTTTTAAGTGCTCTGGAGTCATTTTGTTGGAAGCGGGTTTTAAGTGCTTGGAGTCATTTGTTCCTTAGAATGGAGTCATTTCACATTGGGTTTTTAAGTGCTCTGAGTCATTTCACTGCCGGGTTTTTAAGTGCTCTGGTTTTTTTGTTGACATTTTTACTTGCTCTGAGTCATTTCACTGAAACGGGTTTTTAAGTGCTCTGCAGTCATTTTGTTGGAAGCGGGTTTTAAAGTGAACTGAGTCATTTCTTTGGAAGCAGGTTTATAAATGCTCTGGAGTCATTTCTTTGGAAGCAGGTTTTTAAGTGCTCTGAGTCATTTCCTTGAAAGCGGGTTTTTACATACTTCTGGAGACATTTCATTGGAAGCTGGTTTTTAAGTGCTCTGAAGTCATTTCTGTTGGAAGAGGGTTTTAAGTGCTCTGGAGTCATTTTGTTGGAAGCAGGTTTTAAGTGTTCTGGAGTCATTTCGTTGAATCGGTTTTTTAAGTGCTCTGGAGTCATTTCATTGCAAGCAGGTTTTTACATACTTCTCAGAGTCATTTCATTGGAAGCGGGTTTTTAAGTGCTCTGCAATCATTTCGTTGAAGCGGGTTTTAAAATGAACTGAGTCATTTCTTTGGAAGCGGGTTTTTAAGTGCTCTGGAGTAATTTCAATGGAAGCGGATTTTTCTGTGCTCTGAGGTCATTTCCTTTAAAGCGGTTACTATATACTATATAGATATTTGGTTGGATGCGGGTTTTTAAGTGCTCTGGAGTCATTTCCTTGAAGCTGGTTTTAATTGCTCTGGAGTCATTTATTGCAAGTGGGTTTTTAATTTCTCTGGAGTCATTTATTTGGAATCGGGTTTTAGTGCTCTGGAGTCTTGTCGTTGGAATCGGGTTTTTAAGTGAACTGAGTCATTTCTTTGGAAGATGGTTTTTAAGTGCTCTGGAGTTATATTGTTGCAAACGGGTTTTAAGTGCTCTGGAGTCTTTTCATTGGAATCGGGTTTTTAAGTGCTCTGGAGTCATTTCGCTCCAAGCAGGTTTTTACATACTTCTGGAGAATTTCACTGGAAGCGTGTTTTTAAGTGCTCTGCAATCATTTTGTTGGAAGTGGGTTATAAATTGAACTGAGTCATTTCGCTTGGAAGCTGGTTTTAAGTTCTCTGGAGTCATGATGTTGGAAGCGGTTTTTAAGTGCTCTGGAGTCATTTCCTTGGAAGCAGGTTTTTAATTGCTCTGGAGTCATTTCCTTGCAAGCGGGTTTTGAAGTGCTCTGAGTCATTTCCTTGGAATGGGGTTTTTAAGTGCTCTGAAGTCATTTCGTTGGAAGAGGGTTTTTAAGTGCTCTGGAGTCATTTTGTTGAAAGCAGGTCATAAGTGTTCTGGAGTGGTTTTTTGAATCGGGTTTTTAAGTGCTCTGACTCATTTCATTGCAAGCAGGTTTTTACATACTTCTGGACATTTCATTGGAAGCGGGTTTTTAAGTGCTCTGCAATCATTTTGTTGGAAGTGGGTTATAAATTGAACTGAGTCATTTCACTGGAAGCTGGTTTTTAAGTTCTCTGGAGTCATGATGTTGGAAGCGGGTTTTTAAGTGCTCTGAGTCATTTCCTTGAAGCAGGTTTTTAATTGCTCTGGAGACATTTCCTTGCAAGCGGGTTTTTAAGTGCTCTGGAGTCATTTCCTGGGAATGGGGTTTTTAAGTGTTCGAGTCATTTCATTGGAAGCGGGTTTTTAAGTGCTCTGGTGTCATTTTGTTGCAAGCGGGTTTTTACATACTTCTGAGAGATTTCACTGGAAGCAGGTTTTTTAAGTGCTATGGAGTCATTTCTTTGGAAGCTGGTTTTTAAGTGCTCTGGAATCATTTCCTTGAAGTGGTTTTAGTTGCTCTGGAGTCTTTTATTCTGAAGCGGGTTTTTAAGTGTCTGAGTCATTTCAGTTGCAAGCGGGTTTTACATACTTCTCTGAGACATTTCACTGGAAGTGGATTTTTAAGGGCTCTGGAGTCTTTTCATTGGAAGGGGTCATAAGTGTTCTGGAGTTGCTTCTTTGCAAGTGGGTTTTTAAGTGCTCTGGAGTCAATTCCTTGAAGCGGGTTTTTAATTGCTCTGGTGTCATTTATCTTTGAAAGCGGTTTTTAATTGTTCTGGTGTCATTTATTGGGTTTTATTGCTCTGAGTTTTTGGAAGTGCTCTGAGTCATTTCCTTGAAGCGGGTTTTTAATTGCTCTGGAGTCATTTTTCAGAAGCGGGTTTTTAAGTGCTCTGGAGTCATTTTGTTGCAAGCGGGTTTTTAAGTGGTTCTGGAGTCTTTTCGTTGAAGCAGGTTATTAAGTGAACTGGAGTCATTTTGTTGGAAGCGGGTTTTTAAGTGCTCTGGAGTCATTTCATTGGAAGCAGGTTTTTAATTGTTCTGGAGTCATTTCTTTAGAAGCTGGTTTTCACGTGCTCTGGAGTCATTTTGTTGCAAATGGTTTTTATGTGCTCTGTTGTCATTTTGTTGGAAACAGATCATAAGTGTTCTGGAGTTGTTCGTTGAACTGGTTTTTAAGTGCTCTGGACTCATTTCGTTGCAAGTGGGTTTCTAAATACTTCTCAGACATTTCACTGGCTGCGGGTTTTTTAAGTGCTCTGGAGTCATTTCTTTGGAAGCAGGTTTTTAAGTGCTCTGGAGTCATTTCATTTTTAAGCGGTTTTTATATTCTTCTCAGACATTTCATTGGAAGCGGGTTTTTAAGTGCTCTGGATTCATTGTGTTGCAAGAGGGTTTTTAAGTGCTCTGAGTCATTTCATTGGAAGCAGTTTATTAAGTGAACTGGAGTCATTTCTTTGGAAGCGGGTTTTTAAGTGCTCTGGAGTCTTTTTGTTGGAAGTGGGTTATTAAGTGAACTGGAGTAATTTTTTGGAAGTGGGTTTTTAAGTGCTCTGGAGTCCTTTTGTTGGAAGGGAGTCATAAGTTTTGTGGATTTGTTTCGTTAGAATCGGGTTTTTAAGTGCTCTCTGAGTCATTTCGCTCCAAGCAGGTTTTTACATACTTCTCAGACATTTCACTGGAAGCGGGTTTTTAAGTGCTCTGCAATCATTTTGTTGGAAGCGGGTTATAAAGTGAACTGGAGTCATTTCTTTGGAAGCGGGTTTTTAATTGCTCTGGTGTCATTTATTCAGAAGCGGGTTTTTAAGTGCTCTGAGTCATTTCCTTGAAGCGGGTTTTTATTGCTCTGGTATCATTTATTCATTGTTTTTTTAAGTGCTCTGAAGTCATTTTGTTGCAAGCGGGTTTTAAGTGCTCTGGAGTCATTTCGTTGGAAGTGGGTTTTTAATACTTCTGGAGACATTTCACTGGCAGCGGGTTTTTAAGTGCTCTGGAGTCATTTTGTTGGAAGCGGTTTTTATATTCTTCTGGAGACATTTCATTGAAAGCGGGTTTTTTAAGTGCTCTGGAGTCATTTCATTGCAAGAGGGTTTTTAAGTGCTCTGAGTCATTTCTTTGGAAGCGGGTTTTTGATTGCTCTGGTGTCATTTATTGGAAGCGGGTTTTTAATTGCTCTGGAGTCATTTTGTTTGGAAGCGGGTTTTTAAGTGCTCTGGAGTCATTTCTTTGGAAGCGGGTTTTACTTCTTTGGACATTTCTGGCAGCGGGTTTTTAATTGCTCTGGAGTCATTTTGTTGAAGCAGGTTTTTAAGTGCTCTGAGTCATTTCTTTGGAAGCGGGTTTTATATTCTTCTGGTTTTTGGAAGTGGGTTTTTAGTGCTCTGGAGTCATTGTGTTGCAAGAGGTTTTTAAGTGCTCTGGAGTCATTTCATTGGAAGCAGTTTATTAAGTGAACTGGAGTCATTTCTTTGGAAGCGGGTTTTTAAGTGCTCTGGAGTCTTTTTGTTGGAAGTGGGTTATTAAGTGAACTGGAGTAATTTTTTGGAAGTGGGTTTTTAAGTGCTCTGGAGTCCTTTTGTTGGAAGGGGGTCATAAGTTTTGTGGATTTGTTTCGTTAGAATCAGGTTTTTAAGTGCTCTCGAGTCATTTCGTTCCAAGCAGGTTTTGACATACTTCTCAGACATTTCACTGGAAGCGGGTTTTTAAGTGCTCTGCAATCATTTTGTTGGAAGTGGGTTATAAAGAGAACTGGACTCATTTCTTTGGAAGCGGGTTTTTAATTGCTCTGGTGTCATTTATTCGGAAGCGGGTTTTTAAGTGCTCTGGAGTCATTTCCTTGGAAGAGGGTTTTTGATTGCTCTGGTGTCATTTATTCGGAAGCGGGTTTTTAAGTGCTCTGGAGTCATTTCCTTGGAAGAGGGTTTTTGATTGCTCTGGTGTCATTTATTCAGAAGCGTTTTTTAAGTGCTCTGGAGTCATTTTGTTGCAAGCGGGTTTTTAAGTGCTCTGGAGTCATTTCATTGGAAGCAGGTTTTTAATTGTTCTGAAGTCATTTCTTTAGAAGCTGGTTTTCACGTGCTCTGGAGTCATTTTGTTGCAAATGGTTTTTATGTGCTCTGCTGTCATTTTGTTGGAAACAGATCATAAGTGTTCTGGAGTTGTTCGTTGAACTGGTTTTAAGTGCTCTGGACTCATTTTGTTGCAAGTGGGTTTCTAAATACTTCTCAGACATTTCACTGGCTGAGGGTTTTTTAAGTGCTCTGGAGTCATTTCTTTGGAAGCAGGTTTTTAAGTGCTCTGGAGTCATTTCTTTTGGAAGCGGGTTTTATATTCTTCTCAGACATTTCATTGGAAGCGGGTTTTTTAAGTGCTCTGGAGTCATTGTGTTGCAAGAGGGTTTTAAGTGCTCTGGAGTCATTTCATTGGAAACAGTTTATTAAGTGAACTGAGTCATTTCTTTGGAAGAGGGTTTTTAAGTGCTCTGAGTCATTTCCTTGAAGCAGGTTTTTTATTGCTCTGGTATCATTTATTCAAAAGCGTTTTTAAGTGCTCTGAAGTCATTTTGTTGCAAGCTGGTTTTTAAGTGCTCTGGACTCATTTCGTTGCAAGTGGGTTTCTAAATACTTCTCAGACATTTCACTGGCAGCGGGTTTTTTAAGTGCTCTGGAGTCATTTCTTTGGAAGCAGGTTTTTAGTGCTCTGGAGTCATTTCATTGGAAGCGGGTTTTTATATTCTTCTCAGATATTTCATTGAAGCGGGTTTTTAAGTGCTCTGGAGTCATTGTGTTGCAAGAGGGTTTTTAAGTGCTCTGGAGTCATTTCATTGGAAGCAGTTTATTAAGTGAACTGGAGTCATTTCTTTTTGGAAGCGGGTTTTTAAGTGCTCTGGAGTCTTTTTGTTGGAAGTGGGTTATTAAGTGAACTGGAGTAATTTTTTGAAGTGGGTTTTTAAGTGCTCTGGAGTCCTTTTGTTGGAAGGGGGTCATAAGTTTTGTGGATTTGTTTCGTTAGAATCGGGTTTTTAAGTGCTCTCGAGTCATTTTGTTCCAAACAGGTTTTTATATACTTCTCAGACATTTCACTGGAAGCGGGTTTTTAAGTGCTCTGCAATCATTTTGTTGGAAGCGGGTTATAAAGTGAACTGAGTCATTTCTTTGGAAGCGGGTTTTTAATTGCTCTGGTGTCATTTATTCGAAGCAGGGTTTTTAAGTGCTCTGGAGTCATTTCCTTGAAGCGGGTTTTGATTGCTCTGGTGTCATTTATTCAGAAGCGTTTTAAGTGCTCTGGAGTCATTTTGTTGCAAGCGGGTTTTTAAGTGCTCTGGAGTCTTTTCGTTGGAAGCAGGTTATTAAGTGAACTGGAGTCATTTTGTTGGAAGCGGGTTTTAAAGTGCTCTGGAGTCATTTCATTGGAAGCAGGTTTTTTTGAATTGTTCTGAAGTCATTTCTTTAGAAGCTGGTTTTCACGTGCTCTGGAGTCATTTTGTTGCTAATGATTTTTATGTGCTATGCTGTCATTTTGTTGGAAACAGATCATAAGTGTTCTGGAGTTGTTCGTTGAACTGGTTTTTAAGTGCTCTGGACTCATTTCGTTTGCAAGTGGGTTTCTAAATACTTCTCAGACATTTCACTGGCTGAGGGTTTTTAAGTGCTCTGAGTCATTTCTTTGGAAGCAGGTTTTTAGTGCTCTGGAGTCATTTCTTGGAAGCGGTTTTTTATATTCTTCTCAGACATTTCATTGGAAGCGGGTTTTTTAAGTGCTCTGGAGTCATTGTGTTGCAAGAGGGTTTTTAAGTGCTCTGGAGTCATTTCACAGTCGGTTTTTAAGTGTTCTGGTATCTTTTCCTTGGAAGCAGGTTTTTAAGTGCTCTTGAGTCATTTCGTTGGAAGCGGGTTTTTAGTGCTCTGGAGTCATTTATTTGGAAACAAGGTTTTAAGTGCTCTCGAGTCATTTTGTTGGAAAAGGTTTTTAAGTGTTCTGGTGTTCTTTCGTTTACAGCGGGTTTTTAATTGCTGTGGAGTCATTTTGTTGGAAGCGGTTTTAAATTCTCTGGAGTCATTTTTTTGAAGCCGGTTTTTAAGTGCTCTGGAGCCATTTCGTTGGAAGCAGGTTTTTAAAGTGCTCTGAGTCATTTCGTTGCAAGTGGGTATGTAATTACTCTGGATTCATTTCTTTGAAACGTTTTTTTATGTGTGCTGAGGTCATTTTTTGGAAGCGGGTTTTTAAGTGTTCAGGTGTCCGTTCCTTGGAAGCAGGTTTTTAGTGCTCTGGAGACATTTCGTTGGAAGTGGGTTTTAAGTGTTCTGGTGTCCTTTCGTTGAAAATGGGTTTTTAAGTGATCTGGGGTCATTTCGTTGGAGTTGGGTTTTTAAGTGCTCTGAAATCATTTCCTTGAAGCAGGTTTTTAAGAGCTCTGGAGTCATTTCGTTTCTAGCTGGTTTTTAATTGCTGTGGAGTCATTTTGTTTTAAGCAGGTTTTTAAGTGCTCTGGAGTCATTTGTTTGAAGGGAGGTTTTTAAATGCCCTGAGTCATTTCATTGCCAGGGCGTTTTTAAGTGCTCTGGAGTCTTTTCGTTGGAAGCAGGTTTTTAAGTACTCTGGAGTCATTCCGTTGAAAGCGGGTTTTTAAGTATTCTGGTATCCTTTCGTTGGAAATGGGTTTTTAAGTGCTCTGTGGTCATTTTGTTGGAAGTGGGTTTCTAAATGCTCTGGAGTCATTTGCTTGGAAGCAGGTTTTTAAGTGCTCTGGAGTCATTTCTTTGGAAGCGTGTTTTAATTGCTGTGGAGTCATTTCGTTTTTGCGGGTCTTTAAGTGTTCTGGTGTCCTTTCTTTGGAAGCGGTTTTTAAGTATTCTGGTGTCCTTTTGTTGGAAGCAGGTTTTAAGTGCTCTGGAGTCATTTCCTTGAAGCAGGTTTTTAAGTGCTCTGAGTCATTCTGTTGAAAGGGTTTTTTAGTATTCTGGTATCCTTTCGTTGAAATGGGTTTTTAAGTGCTCTGTGGTCATTTTTTGAAGTGGGTTTTAAATGCTCTGAGTCATTTCCTTGAAACAGGTTTTTAAGTGCTCTGGAGTCATTTCTTTGGAAGCGTGTTTTTAATTGCTGTGGAGTCATTTCGTTTTAAGCGGGTCTTTAAGTGTTCTGGTGTCCTTTCTTTGGAAGCGGGTTTTTAAGTGCTCTGGAGACATTTCGTTGGAAGCGGGTTTTTAAGTGATCTGGTGTCCTTTTGTTGGAAGCAGGTTTTTAAGTGCTCTCGAGTCATTTCATTGGAAGTGGGTTTTTAAGTTCTCTGGAGTCCTTTTGTTGGAAGCAGGTTTTTATGTGCTCTGGAGTCATTTTGTTGGAGGCGGGTTTTTAAATGTTCTGGTGTCCTTTCGTTGTAAGCGGGTTTTTAAGTTCTCTGGTGTCCTTTCTTTGTAAGCGGGATTTTAAGTTCTCTGGTGTCATTTTGTTGGAAGCGGGTTTTTATTGCTCTGGAGTCATTTCGTTGGAAACGGGTTTTTATGTGCTCTGAGGTTATTTAGTTGGAAGCGTGTTTTTAATTGCTGTGAAGCAATTTCGTTTTAAGTGGGTGTTTAAGTGCTCTGGAGTCATTTCGTTGGAAGCCGGTTTTTAAGTGTTCTGGTATCTTTTCCTTGGAAGCAGGTTTTTAAGTGCTCTTGAGTCATTTCGTTGGAAGCGGGTTTTTAGTGCTCTGGAGTCATTTATTTGGAAACAAGGTTTTAAGTGCTCTCGAGTCATTTTGTTGGAAAAGGTTTTTTAAGTGTTCTGGTGTTCTTTCGTTGGAAGCGGGTTTTTAATTGCTGTGGAGTCATTTTGTTGGAAGCGGGTTTTTAAATTCTCTGGAGTCATTTTTTTGGAAGCCGGTTTTTAAGTGCTCTGGAGCCATTTCGTTGGAAGCAGGTTTTTAAGTGCTCTGGAGTCATTTCGTTGGAAGTGGGTATGTAATTACTCTGGATTCATTTCTTTGGAAACGTTTTTTTTATGTGTGCTGAGGTCATTTTTTTGGAAGCGGGTTTTTAAGTGTTCAGGTGTCCGTTCCTTGGAAGCAGGTTTTTTAGTGCTCTGGAGACATTTCGTTGGAAGCGGGTTTTTAAGTGTTCTGGTGTCCTTTCGTTGAAAATGGGTTTTTAAGTGCTCTGGGGTCATTTCGTTGGAGTTGGGTTTTTAAGTGCTCTGAAATCATTTCCTTGGAAGCAGGTTTTTAAGAGCTCTGGAGTCATTTCGTTTGCAGCTGGTTTTTAATTGCTGTGGAGTCATTTTGTTTTAAGCAGGTTTTTAAGTGCTCTGGAGTCATTTGTTTGGAAGCGGGTTTTTAAGTGCCCTGAGTCATTTCATTGCCAGGGCGTTTTTAAGTGCTCTGGAGTCTTTTCGTTGGAAGCAGGTTTTTAAGTGCTCTGGAGTCATTTCGTTGAAAGCAGGTTTTTAGTGCTCTGGAGTCATTTCATTGGAAATGGGGTTCATGTGCTGTTAGGTCATTTCGGTGGAAGCAGGATTTTAAGTGTTCTGGTGTCCTTTTGTTGGAAGCAGGTTTTTAAGTGCTCTGTAGTCATTTCGTTGAAAGCAGGTTTTTAGTGCTCTGGAGTCATTTCGTTGGAAACGGGTTCATGTGCTGTTAGGTCATTTCGTTGGAAGCAGAATTTTAAGTGTTCTGGTGTCCTTTTGTTGGAAGCGGGTTTTGAAGTGCTCTGAGTCATTTCGTTGGAAACGGGTTCATATGCTGTTAGGTCATTTCGTTGGAAGCAGGATTTTAAGTGTTCTGGTGTCCTTTTATTGGAAGCGGCTTTTTAAGTGCTCTGGAGTCATTTCGTTGGAAGCATGTTTTTAATTGCTGTGAGTCATTTCGTTTTAAGCGGTTTTGTAAGTGCTCTGAAGTCATTACTTTGGAAGCAAGGTTTTAAGTGCTCTGAGTCTTTTTGTTGGAAGCCGGTTTTTAAGTGCTCTGGAATCATTTCGTTGAAAGCGGGTTTTTAGTGCTCTGGAGTCATTTCTTTGGAAACAGGGTTTATGTGCTTTGAGGTCATTTCCTTGGAAGCAGGTTTTTAAGTGCTCTGGTATCCTTTTGTTGGAAGCGGGTTATTAAGTGCTCTGGAGTCATTTCGTTGGAAGCGTATTTTTAATTGCTGTGAAGCAATTTCCTTTTAAGTGGGTGTTTAAGTGCACTGGAGTCATTTCGTTGGAAGCCGGTTTTTAAGTGTTCTGGTATCCTTTCCTTGGAAGCAGGTTATTAAGTGCTCTTGAGTCATTTCGTTGGAAGCAGGTTTTTAAGTGCTCTTGAGTCATTTGGTTGGAAGCGATTTTTTAAGTGCTCTGGAGTCATTTCGTTGGAAGTGGGTTTTTAGTGCTCTGGAGTCATTTCGTTGGAAGCGGATTTTTAAGTGCTCTGGAGTCATTTATTTGGAAACAATGTTTTAAGTGCTCTCGAGTCATTTTGTTGGAAAAGGTTTTTAAGTGTTCTGGTTTTTCTTTCGTTGGAGCGGGTTTTTAATTGCTGTGGAATCATTTTGTTGGAAGCGGGTTTTTAAATTCTCTGGAGTCATTTTTTTGGAAGCAGGATTTTAAGTGCTCTGGAGCCATTTCGTTGGAAGCGGGTGTTTAAGTGCTCTGGAGTCATTTTGTTGGAAGTGGGTATGTAATAACTCTGGATTCATTTCTTTGGAAACATTTTTTTTATGTGTGCTGATGTCATTTTTTTGGAAGCGGGTTTTTTAGTGTTCGGGTGTCCTTTCCTTGGAAGCGGGTTTTTTGGTGCTCTGGAGACATTTCGTTGGAAGTGGGTTTTTAAGTGTTCTGGTGTCCTTTCATTGGAAGTGGGTTTTTAAGTGCTCTGGGGTCATTTCGTTGGAGTTGGGTTTTTAAGTGCTCTGAATTCATTTCCTTGGAAGCAGGTTTTTAAGAGCTCTGGAGTCATTTCGTTTGTAGCTGGTTTTTAATTGCTGTGGAGTCATTTTGTTTTAAGCAGGTTTTTAAGTGCTGTGGAGTCATTTCTCTGGAAGCGGGTTTTTAAGTGCTCTGGAGTCGTTTTGTTGGAAGCGGGTTTTTAAGTGCTCTGGAGTCATTTCTTTGGAAGCGGGTTTTTAAGTGCTCTGGAGTCATTTCGTTTTAAGCGGGTCTTTAAGTGTTCTGGTGTCCTTTCTTTGGAAGCGGGTTTTTAAGTATTCTGGTGTCCTTTTGTTGGAAGCAGGTTTTTAAGTGCTCTGGAGTCATTTCCTTGGAAGCAGGTTTTTAAGTGCTCTGGAGTCATTCTGTTGAAAGCGGGTTTTTAAGTATTCTGGTATCCTTTCGTTGGAAATGGGTTTTTAAGTGCTCTGTGGTCATTTTTTGGAAGTGGGTTTTTAAATGCTCTGGAGTCATTTCCTTGGAAACAGGTTTTTAAGTGCTCTGGAGTCATTTCTTTGGAAGCGTGTTTTTAATTGCTGTGGAGTCATTTCGTTTTATTTGGGTCTTTAAGTGTTCTGGTGTCCTTTCTTTGGAAGCGGGTTTTTAAGTGCTCTGGAGACATTTCGTTTTAAGCGGGTTTTTAAGTGATCTGGTGTCCTTTTGTTGGAAGCAGGTTTTTAAGTGCTCTCGAGTCATTTCATTGGAAGTGGGTTTTTAAGTTCTCTGGAGTCCTTTTGTTGGAAGCAGGTTTTTATGTGCTCTGGAGTCATTTTGTTGGAGGCGGGTTTTAAATGTTCTGGTGTCCTTTAGATTTGTAGCGGGTTTTTAAGTTCTCTGGTGTCCTTTCTTTGTAAGCGGGATTTTAAGTTCTCTGGTGTCATTTTGTTGGAAGCGGGTTTTTATTGCTCTGGAGTCATTTAGTTTGGAAACGGGTTTTATGTGCTCTGAGGTTATTTAGTTGGAAGCGTGTTTTTAATTGCTGTGAAGCAATTTGTTTTAAGTGGGTGTTTAAGTGCTCTGGAGTCATTTCGTTGGAAGCGGTTTTTTAGTGTTCTGGTATCTTTTCCTTGGAAGCAGGTTTTTAAGTGCTCTTGAGTCATTTCGTTGAAGCGGGTTTTTAGTGCTCTGGAGTCATTTATTTGGAAACAAGGTTTTAAGTGCTCTCGAGTCATTTTGTTGGAAAAGGTTTTTAAGTGTTCTGGTGTTCTTTTTTTGGAAGCGGGTTTTTAATTGCTGTGGAGTCATTTTGTTGGAAGCGGGTTTTTAAATTCTCTGGAGTCATTTTTTTGGAAGCCGGTTTTTAAGTGCTCTGGAGCCATTTCGTTGGAAGCAGGTTTTTAAGTGCTCTGGAGTCATTTCGTTGGAAGTGGGTATGTAATTACTCTGGATTCATTTCTTTGGAAACGTTTTTTTTATGTGTGCTGAGGTCATTTTTTTGGAAGCGGGTTTTTAAGTGTTCAGGTGTCCGTTCCTTGGAAGCAGGTTTTTTAGTGCTCTGGAGACATTTCGTTGGAAGCGGGTTTTTAAGTGTTCTGGTGTCCTTTCGTTGAAAATGGGTTTTTAAGTGCTCTGGGGTCATTTCGTTGGAGTTGGGTTTTTAAGTGCTCTGAAATCATTTCCTTGGAAGCAGGTTTTTAAGAGCTCTGGAGTCATTTCGTTTGCAGCTGGTTTTTAATTGCTGTGGAGTCATTTTGTTTTAAGCAGGTTTTTAAGTGCTCTGGAGTCATTTGTTTGGAAGCGGGTTTTTAAGTGCCCTGGAGTCATTTCATTGCCAGGGCGTTTTTAAGTGCTCTGGAGTCTTTTCGTTGGAAGCAGGTTTTTAAGTGCTCTGGAGTCATTTCGTTGAAAGCAGGTTTTTAGTGCTCTGGAGTCATTTCATTGGAAATGGGGTTCATGTGCTGTTAGGTCATTTCGGTGGAAGCAGGATTTTAAGTGTTCTGGTGTCCTTTTGTTGGAAGCAGGTTTTTAAGTGCTCTGTAGTCATTTCGTTGAAAGCAGGTTTTTAGTGCTCTGGAGTCATTTCGTTGGAAACGGGGTTCATGTGCTGTTAGGTCATTTCGTTGGAAGCAGAATTTTAAGTGTTCTGGTGTCCTTTTGTTGGAAGCGGGTTTTGAAGTGCTCTGGAGTCATTTCGTTGGAAACGGGGTTCATATGCTGTTAGGTCATTTCGTTGGAAGCAGGATTTTAAGTGTTCTGGTGTCCTTTTATTGGAAGCGGCTTTTTAAGTGCTCTGGAGTCATTTCGTTGGAAGCATGTTTTTAATTGCTGTGGAGTCATTTCGTTTTAAGCGGTTTTGTAAGTGCTCTGAAGTCATTACTTTGGAAGCAAGGTTTTAAGTGCTCTGGAGTCTTTTTGTTGGAAGCCGGTTTTTAAGTGCTCTGGAATCATTTCGTTGAAAGCGGGTTTTTAGTGCTCTGGAGTCATTTCTTTGGAAACAGGGTTTATGTGCTTTGAGGTCATTTCCTTGGAAGCAGGTTTTTAAGTGCTCTGGTATCCTTTTGTTGGAAGCGGGTTATTAAGTGCTCTGGAGTCATTTCGTTGGAAGCGTATTTTTAATTGCTGTGAAGCAATTTCCTTTTAAGTGGGTGTTTAAGTGCACTGGAGTCATTTCGTTGGAAGCCGGTTTTTAAGTGTTCTGGTATCCTTTCCTTGGAAGCAGGTTATTAAGTGCTCTTGAGTCATTTCGTTGGAAGCAGGTTTTTAAGTGCTCTTGAGTCATTTGGTTGGAAGCGATTTTTTAAGTGCTCTGGAGTCATTTCGTTGGAAGTGGGTTTTTAGTGCTCTGGAGTCATTTCGTTGGAAGCGGATTTTTAAGTGCTCTGGAGTCATTTATTTGGAAACAATGTTTTAAGTGCTCTCGAGTCATTTTGTTGGAAAAGGTTTTTTAAGTGTTCTGGTTTTCTTTCGTTGGAAGCGGGTTTTTAATTGCTGTGGAATCATTTTGTTGGAAGCGGGTTTTTAAATTCTCTGGAGTCATTTTTTTGGAAGCAGGATTTTAAGTGCTCTGGAGCCATTTCGTTGGAAGCGGGTGTTTAAGTGCTCTGGAGTCATTTTGTTGGAAGTGGGTATGTAATAACTCTGGATTCATTTCTTTGGAAACATTTTTTTTATGTGTGCTGATGTCATTTTTTTGGAAGCGGGTTTTTTAGTGTTCGGGTGTCCTTTCCTTGGAAGCGGGTTTTTTGGTGCTCTGGAGACATTTCGTTGGAAGTGGGTTTTTAAGTGTTCTGGTGTCCTTTCATTGGAAGTGGGTTTTTAAGTGCTCTGGGGTCATTTCGTTGGAGTTGGGTTTTTAAGTGCTCTGAATTCATTTCCTTGGAAGCAGGTTTTTAAGAGCTCTGGAGTCATTTCGTTTGTAGCTGGTTTTTAATTGCTGTGGAGTCATTTTGTTTTAAGCAGGTTTTTAAGTGCTCTTGAGTCATTTCTTTGGAAGCGGGTTTTTAAGTGCTCTGGAGTCGTTTCGTTGGAAGCGGGTTTGTAAATACCCTGGATTCTTTTCGTTGGAAACGGTTTTTTATGTGCTCTGAGGTCATTTTTTTTGGCAGCGTGTTTTTAAGTGTTCTGGTGTCCTTTCTTTGGAAGCGGGTTTTTAAGTCTTCTGGTATCCTTTCGTTGGTAGCAGGTTTTTAAATGCTCTGGAGTCATTTCGTTGGAAGCATTTTTTTTTTTTTAATTTCTGTGGAGTCATTTCGATTTAAGGGGGTTTTTAAGTGCTCTGAAGTCATTACTTTGGAAGCAAGGTTTTAAGTGCTCTGGAGTCATTTCTTTGGAACCGGGTTTTAAGTGTTCTAGCATCCTTTCATTGGAAGCAGGTTTTTAAGTGCTCTTGAGTCATTTGGTTGAAAGCGATTTTTTAAGTGCTCTGGAGTCATTTTGTTGGAAGTGGGTTTTTAGTGTTCTTGAGTCATTTCGTTGGAAGCGGGTTTTTAAGTGCTCTGGAGTCATTTATTTGGAAGCAAGGTTTTAAGTCCTCTCGAGTCATTTCATTGGAAGCAGGTTTTTAAGTGCTCTTGAGTCATTTTGTTGGAAGCGGGTTTTTAAATTCTCTGGAGTCATTTCGTTGGAAGTGGGTTTTTAAGTGCTCTGGAGTCAATTCGTTGGAAGTGGGTATGTAATTACTCTGGATTCATTTCTTTGGAAACGTTTTTTTTATGTGTGCTGAGGTCATTTTTTTGGAAGCGGGTTTTTAAGTGTTCAGGTGTCCGTTCCTTGGAAGCGGGTTTTTTAGTGCTCTGGAGACATTTCGTTGGAAGCGGGATTTTAAGTGTTCTGGTGTCCTTTCGTTGGAAGTGGGTTTTTAAGTGCTCTGGGGTCATTTCATTGGAGTTGGGTTTTTAAGTGCTCTTAAATCATTTCCTTGGAAGCAGGTTTTTAAGAGCTCTGGAGTCATTTCGTTTGTAGCTGGTTTTTAATTGCTGTGGAGTCATTTTGTTTTAAGCAGGTTTTTAAGTGCTCTTGAGTCATTTCTTTGGAAGCGGGTTTTTAAGTGCTCTGGAGTCGTTTCGTTTGAAGCCGGTTTTTAAGTGCCCTGTAATCATTTCATTGCCAGGGCGTTTTTAAGTGCTCTGGAGTCTTTTCGTTGGAAGCAGGTTTTTAAGTGCTCTGGAGTCATTTCGTTGAAAGCAGGTTTTTAGTGCTCTGGAGTCATTTCGTTGGAAATAGGGTTCATGTGCTGTTAGGTCATTTCGTTGGAATCAGGATTTTAAGTGTTCTGGTGTCCTTTTGTTGGAAGCAGGTTTTTAAGTGCTGTGTAGTCATTTCGTTGAAAGCAGGTTTTTAGTGCTCTGGAGTCATTTCGTTGGAAACGGGGTTCATGTGCTGTTAGGTCATTTCGTTGGAAGCAGGATTTTAAGTGTTCTGGTGTCCTTTTATTGGAAGCGGCTTTTTAAGTGCTCTGGAGTCATTTCGTTGGAAGCATGTTTTTAATTGCTGTGGAGTCATTTCGTTTTAAGCGGTTTTTTAAGTGCTCTGAAGTCATTACTTTGGAAGCAAGGTTTTAAGTGCTCTGGAGTCTTTTTGTTGGAAGCGGGTTTTTTTTTTTTTTTTTTTTTTTTGCAGTTTATTTAGGAACCTTGAACAATCATCTGACCCTCGGGAAAGCCAGCCCACTTTAAATAGCCTCTGGGCAGCCAACCTCAGTATGCCATGTGGGCAATGCAGATAGGTCCACATCCATGGAAGCAAGCCAGATCCTCAGCCTTAGCCAAATGTGGAGTTGTTTGTGACAGAGAGCACTCACCATCGGGAAGGTGGAAGGCGGAAACCAGCTCCATCTTTCAGGAGCGGCATTATGCAGCTCTCTACAGTCCCCCTTTTGTTTTGGACGCATCAGGCAAGAGTAGAGGTCTGATCTCTGATATTAGAAATAAATTGGGACTTTGTACTGATGTTCATTTAGGTGTCATCCACCCAAAGAGCATCAGACCCGTCCGATACCTTTTTCTCAGAGGCGGGACCTGGGGCATCAACCCGCATGCAATCAGACATGCTCTTCTCTGGGTCCAAGGCGGCTGACCCTGAGTGCAGTGCCGCCTCGCATCCTGAGCGTAATATTTTGGCTTTTTATGGTAGCCAACCATGCTTGGGGAGACTGTCCTGCTTCAATGGCTGTAAAGGCCTGAATGGTCATGGCTGCATTACGCTGTTGTGAGACTCTAATCTTGCATATATACCACAGGCAAACCAAGGTGACCAACACCAGAAGGCCTGCTAACACTCCCATGCCCGCCCATTCCTTCAAATGATTCATGGCTGCAGCAATCCATGATGATACTCCTTTGGTTAGTCCTCGTCCACTCTGGTAGAATTTACCATGGCAATGGCCACTCTCAGCTGGTCCATCGTAGTATCGAATTCTCAGTCCAATTACCCTAAATATAGCTTGACAATTGTTTAGACAGATTTGCAGCACAGGGAAAGTTCTCATGTTGTATGCTAGTGACACAAAGTCCAACATACGTTCATTGACAGCCAAATTGAGCGATTTGCCATAGGGTATCAATTTGCTCCTGCACGAGGTCAAACCTCTGATTGAACACCATCAAACCTCCTTTTAGTTGAGCAATAATTCCTTTTGTACATCTAAGGCATGAGCTACATTGGCTAAAAGGTTATTCAGGGTCTGAGCAGTCTGCCCAGATGACTCATGGCTAATGCCATGGTGGTAGCTCAACAGCCGCCAATGAGATAGCAGTAACAATGGCAGCTGTAATTCCAAGATCCTTTTCTGTCTGAAGAGAGTCATAGCGTGAGGGCATCAACGGGCACAGGCACCCAGTGAGGCATGTGAGTAACCAGCTAGTAAATTTACTAGCATTACAGCATTGGGCTTAAAAAAGCAAGTATCATTACCACAATTACTTGGCTCTATCTGGCTAATAATGAATAAAAAATTGGGGATGTAAACAAACAGGTATGGGCTTATAGGAAATATTATGAGAAGCCTTAACCCCTCGTTGGAACATCCTGCATCAGTTCTAGAACTAGCAGTGGTAGTGTCCGAGGTCTGAGTAGGTTCAGCAGACCATTGCCCTCAGGGCGAGACGTGCTCCATGTAAATTGCCTAACTGCATGTTTTCCTCCACTTTTGAAAGTCATTTAAGGTTCTTAAATTATTTTTTCCCTTTTTTTTAATTTTTTTCATCAATTACACACTATTCATTCTGCATCCCCATAGGCCCCTCACTCCCTCCCAACCCCCTCCCTCCC
>JAEOAE010004116.1:7500-36793 GCA_036365155.1 Meriones psammophilus | reverse complement strand
GTTAAATTAGGATTACATGAAACTGAAAAGTGATATCTCGCACTGAACTCCTCACAGAAACAAGTTTCCAACTAAACAACAGAAATGTAAAGCACAACTTTGTAAACTAAGCAAAATATGTTTTGCCAGTTCAATTAGGAATACAAACAAACTTAAAAGTGAAATCTCACACAGTACCACACAGAAAAAAAGTTTCACAAAAGAACAGAAAAGCAAAGTACAAACTTTGTAACTAAATATCATTTGTGTTCCTGCTCATTTAGGAATACAGGGAAACTGAAACGTGATATTTCCACTTTAGAGCACAGAAAGAATTTTCCAATGAAAGAACAGAAACGTTAAAGCACAACTTTGGAAGCTAAATCACATGTGTGGCTTCCGTTCAATTAGGAATAAAGGAAAACTAAAAATGATATCTTGCCCTGTACCTCACAGAAACAAGTTTCCAATGGAAAGAAGAGTAATGTAAAGCACAACTTTTAAAATAAGTGACATGTGTGTTTCTGCTCAATTAGGAATACAAGAAAAAACTGAAAAGGATATCTCCCATCAGTGCACAGAAACAAGTTTCCAAACGAAAAACAGAAATGTAAAGCACAAGTTTGTAAACTAAGTAACATGTGTGTTGCCTGCTCAATGAGGAATAAAGGAAAACTGAAAAGTGATATCTTCACTGTACCTCACAGAAACAAGTTTCCAATGAAAGAACAGAAAGGCAAAGCACAACTTTGGAAACTAAATCACATGTGTGTCGCCTGTTCAATTAGGGAATTCAGGAAAACTAAAAAGTGATATCTCGCAATGTACCTTACAGAAAAAAGGTTTCTCAAGAAAGAACAGAAATGTAAAGCACAACTTTGTTAACTAAATAACATGTGTGTTGCCTGCACAATTAAGAATATAGGAAAACTGAAATGTGATATCTTCTGCTTTAGAGCATAAAGAAGTTTCCAATGAAAGAACAGAAAAGCAAAGCACAAACTTTGTAAACTAAATATCATTTGGGTTCCCCACCATTTCAGAATACAGGAAAACTGAAAGTGATATTTCCCACTTTAGAGCAAAGAAAGAATTTTCAAATGAAAAACAGAAAACGCAAAGCACAACTTTGGAAAGCAAATCACATGTGTGGCTTCCGCTCAATTAGGAATACAGGAAAACTAAAAATGATATCTTGTCTCTGTACCTCACAGAAACAAGTTTCCAATGAAAGAAGAGTAATGTAAAGCACAACTTTAAAATAAGTGACATGTTTTTTGCCTACTAATTAGGAATACAGAAAATCTGAAAAGTGGATATCTCCCACTGTAGTACAGAAACAAGTTACCAAATAAAAGAACACAAAAAGCAAAGCACTACATTTAAACGGAATCACATGTGTGTCGCTTAAATTAGGAATACAGGAAAATTGAAAAGTGTTATCTCACACTGTAGGGCACAGAAACAAGTTTTCATGGAAAGAAAAGAAACGCAAAACAACATTGAAAACTAATTCACATGGGTGCCTGTTCAATTATTATAACAGGAAAATTGAAAGGTGATATAAACCTAAGCCTAATCCTAACCCCGTAACCATAACTTAACCCTAACACTAACCCTAACCCTAACCTAAACCCTAACCCTAACCCTAACCCTAACCATAACCCTAACCATAACCCTAAACCTACCCTAACACTAACCCTAACCCTAATCCTAACCCTAACCCTAACTTGTTCCTAATAGGAAAAAGTTTCAAACGAAAGAACATAAACGCAAAGCACAATTTTGTAAACTAAATCACATGTGTGTGGCTAGCTCAATTAGGAATACAGAAAACTGAAAAGTGATATATCGCATTGTACAGCACAGGAACAAGTTTCCGATGAAAGAACAGAGAAGCAAAGCACTACTATGTAGACTAAAATCATGTGTGTCACTGACAATTATTAATACAGGAAAACTGAAAAGGAATATATCACACCATACAGCAGGAACAAGTTTCCAACAAAAGAACAGAAAAGCAAGGCACTACTTTTAAACGGAATCACATTTGTGTCGCCGCAATTAGGGAATACAGAAAACTGAAAAGTGTTATTCAAGACTGTACAGCACAGAAACAAGTTTCATCGAACAAAACAAAATGGCAAAGCACAACTTTGTAAACTAATTCACATACATGTTGCCCTTCAATTATTATAACAGGAAAACTAAAATGTGATATATAACACTGTATAGCAGAAAACAAGTTTCAACAGAAGAACAGAAAAGCAAAGCACGACTTTAAACGGAATCACATGTGTGTCGCCAAGCTCAAGTAGGAATACAGGAAAACTGAAAAGTGTTATCTCGCACTGTATGGCAAAGAAACAAGTTTCCATCAAAGGAACAGAAACACAAAGCACGACGTTGTAAACTAATTCACATAAGTGTCAGCCTGTTCAATTAGTATAACAGTAAAACTGAAAAGTGATATAACCCTAACTCAAACTTAACCCTAACCTCAGAACCCTAACCCTAACCGTAATACTAACCATAACACTTAACCCTAATCAGAACTATAACCCTAACGCTAACCATACCCTAAACCTAACCTCAATCTAACCTCACCCTAACCCTAACATGGTCCTAACAGAAACAAGTTTCCAAGGAAAGAAATAAAAACACAAAGCACAAAACACTAACCCTAATGCTAACGCCAGAATCCTAACCCTAACAGCAACCCTTACTCTAACCCTAACCCTAACTGAACCCTAACCCTAACCGTAACCTCTAACCCTAACCCTAACCTAACCATAAACCTAAACCTAAACCTAACCTTAACCCTAACGCAACACTAACTTGTTCCTAATAGGAACAAGTTTCCAACGAAAGAACATAAACGCAAAGCACTACTTTTGTAAACTAAATCACATGTGCCACTACCAATTAGGAATACAGGAAAACTGAAATGTGATATATCGCATTGTACAACACAGGAACAAGTTTCCAACGAAAGAACAGAAAAGCAAAGCAATACTTTGTAAATTAAATCACATGTGTCGCCGTACAATTAGGAATACAGGAGAACTGAAAAGTGATATATTGCACTGTATAGCACAGGAACAAGTTTCAAAAGAATATAAACTCAAAGTACAACTTTGAAAACTAATTCACATAATGCGTTGCCTGTTCAATTATTATAACAGGAAAACTGAAAAGTGATATAACGACTGTACAGCACAAAAAACAATTTTCAATCGAAAAGAACAGAAACACAAAGCACAACATTGTAAACTAATTCACATACGTGTCGCCTGTTCAATTATTATAACAGGAAAACTGAAAAGTGATATAACCCTAACCCTAACCCTAACCCCTAACCCTAACACTAACCCTATCTCTAACCCTAGCCCTAACCTGTAACCCTAACCCTAACCCTAACCCTATCATAACCCTAACCCTAAACCGAAACCTAACGCTAACCCTAACTTGTTCCGAACAGGAACAAGTTTCCAACAAAAGAATATAAACGCAAAGCACTACTTTGTAAACTAAATCACATGTGTGTCACTTGCTCCATTAGGAATACAGGAAACCTGAAAAGTGATATATCGTGACTGTACATCACAGGAAGAAGTTTCCAAATAAAAGAACAAAAAGCAAAGCACTACTTTTTAAACGGAATCACATGTGTGTAGCTTGCTCAATTAGGAATACAGGAAAACTGAAAAGTGTTATCTCACACTGTATGGCACACAATCCTGTTTCCATGGAAAGAACAGAAATGCAAAGCACAAGTTTGTAAAGTAATTCACATATGTGTCGCCTGTTCAATTATTATAACAGGAAAACTGAAAAGTGATATAACCCTAACCCTAACCCTAACCCCTAACCCTAACACTAACCCATAACCCTAACCCTAACCCTAACCCTAACCCTATCCTAACCCTAACCCTAAACCGAACTCTTACCCTAACCCTAACTTGTTCCTAACAGTGACAAGTTTCCAAAAAAGAATATAAACGCAAAGCACTACTTTGTAAAGTAAATCACATGTGTGTCTCTTGCTCAATTAGGAATACAGGAAACCTGAAAAGTGATATATGGCAGTGTACAACCCAGGAAGATATTTCAAACGAAAGAACATAAGAGCAAAGCACTACTTTTAAACAGAATCACATGTGTGTCGCTCGATCAATTAGGAATAAGAGAAAACCTAATAGTGATATATCGCACTGTACAGCACACGAACAAATTTCAAATAAAAGAACAGAAAAGCAAAGCACGACTTTTAAATGGAATCACATGTGTTTCGCTTGCTCAATTAGGGAATACAGGAAAACTGAAAAGTGTTATCTCTCACAGTATGGCACAGAAACAAGTTTCCATCGAAGGAACAGAAACCCAAAACACAACTTTGTAAACTAATTCACAAAGAGACGCCTGTTCAATTATTATAACAGGAAAACTGAAAAAGATACAACCCTAACCCTAACCCTAACCCTAACCCTAACCCAACCCTAACCCCTAACCCTAACCCCGTAATCCTAACCCTAACCCAAACCCTAACCCTAACCCTAACCCTAACCCTAACCCTACCCTAACCCTAACCATAAACCCTCACCCTAACCCTAAACCTAACATTAACTTGTTCCTATCACTTAACAAGTTTCCAACGAAAGAACATAAATGCAAAGCACAACATTGTAAACTAATTCACATATGTGTCGCCTGTTCAATTATTATTACAGGAAAACTGAAAAGTGATATAACCTTAACCCTAACCCTAACACTATCCCTAACCCTAGCCCAAACCTGTAACCCTAACCTTAACCCTAACCCTAACCCTAACCCTATCATAACCCTACCCTTAAACCGAACCCTAACCCTAACCCTAACTTGTTCCAAACAGGAACAAGATTACAACAAAAGAATATAATCGCAAAGGACTACTTTGTAACATAAATCACATGTTTGTCACTCGCTCAATTAGGAATACAGGAAAACTGAAAAGTGATATATCGCAGTGTACAGCACAGGAAGAAATTTCCAACGATAGAACAGAAAAGCAAAGCACTACTTTTAAATGGAATCTCATGTGTGTAGCTTGCTCAATTAGGAATACAGGAAAACTGAAAAGTGATATCTCCCACTTTAGAGCACAGAAAGAAGTTTCCAATGAAAAAACAGAAACGCAAAGCACATCTGTCGAATCTAAATCACATGTGTGTCACCTGCACAATTAGGAATACAGGAAAACTGAAAAGTGATATCTCCCACTTTAGAGTACAAAAAGAAGTTTCCAGTGAGAGAACAGAAACTCAAAGCCCAACTTTGGAAAATAAATCACATTTGTGTCGCCCATTCACTTAGGAACAAAGGAAAACTAAAAAGTGATATCTCACACTGTACCTCACAGAAACACGTTTCCAACGAAAGAACAGAAATGTTAAGCACAACTTTGTAAACTAAGTAACATGTGTGTTGCCCGCTCAACTAGGAATACAGGAAAACTGAAAAGTGATATCTCTCACTGTAGTGCACAGAAAGAAGTTTCCAAAAAAAGAATTGAAAGGCAAAGCACAACTTTGTGAACTAAATCTCATTTGTATTGCCCGCTCAATTAGGAATACAGGAAAACTAAAAAGTGATATCTCCCACTTTAGAGCACAGAAAGAAATTTCAAATGACAGAACAGAAACACAAAGCACACCTTTTGAAACTAAATCACATGTGTGCTACTCATTCACTTAGGAACACAGGAAAACTGAAAAGTGATATCTCACAGTGTAGCTCACACAAAGAAGTCTCCAATGAAAGAACAGAAAAGCAAAGCACTACTTTTAAACGGAATCACATGTGTCGCCGTCAAGTAGGAATATCGGATAACTGAAAAGTGATATATCGCACAGTACAGCACATGAAAATGTTTCGAAGGAAAGAACAGAAAAGCAAAGCACTACTTTTAAACGGAATCACATGTGTGTCGATCACTCAACTAGGAATATAGGAAAACTGTAAAGTGTTACCTCACACTGTAGGGCACAGAAACATGTTTCCATCATAAGAACAGAAACGCAAAACCACAACTTTGTAAACTAATTCACATATGAGTTGCCCGTTCAATTATTATAACAGGAAAACTGAAAAGTGATATATCACACTGTAGAGCAAAGAAACAAATTTCCAACAGAAGAACGGAAACGAAAAGCACTACTTTGTAAAATAAATAACATGTGTGTCGATCGCTCAATTAGGAATACAGTAAAACTGAAAAGTGATATAATGCACTGTACAGCACAGGAACAAGTTTCGAATGAAAGAACAGAAAAGCAAAGCACTACTTTTAAATGGAATCACATGTGTGTCGCTCGATCAATTAGGAATACAGGAAAACTGAAAAATGATATATCGAACTGTACAGAAAAGAAACAAGTTTCCAATAGGAAAACAGAAATGCAAAGCACTACTTTGTAACCTAAATCACATGTGTGTTGCTCGCTCAATTAGGAATACAAGAAAACTGAAAAGTGATATATTGAACTGTACTGCACAGAAACAAGTTTTCATGGAAAGAACAGAAACGCAACGCACAAATTTGTAAACCAATTCACATACGTGTAGCCTGTTCAATTATTATAACAGGAAAACTGAAAAGTTATATAACCCTAACCCTAACCCTAACCCACTAACCCTAACCCTAACCCTAACACCGTAACCCTAACCCTAACCCTAAACCTAACCCCTAACCCTAACCCTAACCCTAACCCTAACCCTAACCGTAAACATACCTAACCCTAACCCTAACCCTAACCCTAACCCTAACCTAACCCTAACACTAACTCTAACTTGTTCCTAACAGGAACAAGTTTCCACGAAAGAACATAAACTCAAAGCACTAATTGGAAATAAATCACATGTGTGTCACTTACTTAATTAGGAATACAGGAAACCTGAAAAGTGATATATCGCTCTGTACAGCACAGGAACAAGTTTCGAACGAAAGAATAGAATAGCAAAGCTCTACTTTTAAACGGAATCACATGTGTGTCGATCGTTCAATTAGGAATACAGGAAAACTGAAAAGTGATAAAATGCACTGTACAGCAGAGGAACAAGTTTCCATTGAAGGAACACAAAAGCAAAGCTCTACTTTTTTTTTTTTTTTCAATGCAGTTTATTTAGGAACCTTGAACAATCATCTGACCCTGGGGAAAGCCAGCCCACTTTAAATAGCCTCTGGGCAGCCAACCTCAGTATGCCACGTGGGCAATGCAGATAGGTCCACATCCATAGAAGCAAGCCAGATCCTCAGCCTTAGCCAAATGTGGAGTTGTTTGTGACAGAGAGCACTCACCATCGGGAAGGTGGAAGGCGGAAACCAGCTCCATCTTTCAGGAGTGGCATTACACAGCTCTCTACAGTCCCCCCTTTTTGTTTTGGACGCATCAGGCAAGAGTAGAGGTCTGATCTCTGATATTAGAAATAAATTGGGACTTTGTACTGATGTTCATTTAGGTGTCATCCACCCAAAGAGCATCAGACCCGTCCGATACCTTTTTTTCTCAGAGGCGGACCTGGGGCATCAACCCGCATGCAATCAGACATGCTCTTCTCTGGGTCCAAGGCGGCTGACCCTGAGTGCAGTGCTTACCTGCATCCTGAGCATAATATTTTGGCTTTTTATGGTGGCCAACCATACTTGGGGAGAATGTCCTACTTCAATGGCTGTAAAGGCCTGAATGGTCATGGCTGCATTACGCTGTTGTGAGACTCTAATCTTGCATATATACCACAGGCAAACCAAGGTGACCAACACCAGAAGGCCTGCTAACGCTCCCATGCCTGCCCATTCCTTCAGATGATTCATGGCTGCAGCAATCCATGATGATACTCCTGTGGCTAGTCCTGCGTCCACTCTGGTAGAATTTACCATGGCAATGGCCACTCTCAGCTGGTCCATCGTAGTATCGAATTCTCCAGTCCAATTACCTAAAATATAGCTTGACAATTGTTTAGACAGATTTGCAGCACAGGGAAAGTTCTCATGTTGTATGCTAGTGACACAAAGTCCAACATACGTTCATTGACAGGCAAATTGAGCGATTTGCCATAGGGTATCAATTTGCTCCTGCACGAGGTCAAACCTCTGATTGAACACCATCAAACCTCCTTTTAGTTGAGCATTAATTCCTTTTGTACATCTAAGGCATGAGCTACATTGGCTAAAAAGGTTATTCAGGGTCTGAGCAGTCTGCCCAGTATGACTCATGGCTAATGCCGTGGTGGTAGCTCCAACAGCCGCCAATGAGATAGCAGTAACAATGGCAGCTGTAATTCCAAGATCCCTTTTCTGTCTGAAGAGAGTCATAGCGTGAGGGCATCAACGGGCACAGGCACCCAGTGAGGCATGGGAGTAACCAGCTAGTAAATTTACTAGCATTACAGCATTGGGCGAAAAAGCAAGTATCATTACCACAATTACTTGGCTCTATTTGGCTAATAATGAATAAAAATGGGGATGTAAACAAACAGGTATGGGCTTATAGGAAGTATTATGAGAAGCCTTAACCCCTCGTTGGAACATCCTGCATCAGTTCTAGAACAAGCAGTGGTGGTGTCCGAGGTCTGAGTAGGTTCAGCAGACCATTGCCCCCCAGGGGCGAGATGTGCTCCATGTAAATTGCCTAACTGCATGTTTTCCTCCACTTTTTGAAAGTCATTTAAGGTTCTTAAATTATTTTTTCTTTTTTAAAATTTTTTTCATCAATTACACACTATTCATTCTGCTTCCCCCATAGGCCCCTCCCTCCCCTCCCAATCCCACCCTCCCTCCCCCCGCATGCACGCACTCCCCAAGTCCACCGATAGGGCCCTCCTCCTCCCTTCTGATCCCAGTCTACCAGTTCACATCAAAAGCGGCTGCACTGTCCTCCACTATGGCCTGGTAAGGCTGCTCCCCCCCAGAGGGAGGCGATCAAATAGCAGGCCAACCAGACCATGCCAGAGGCAGTCTCTCTTCACATCACCATTTAGCCCAATTGGACTCTGAACTGCCCTGGGCTACATCTGTGCAGGGGCTCTGGGTTATCTCCATGAATAGTCCTTGGTTGGAGCACGAGTCTCTGGGAAGTTCCCTGTGCTCAAACCCTCCTGTTCTGTTGCTCTCCTTGTGGAGACCCCATCCTCTCCAGGTCCTACTCTCTCCCAGTTACTACACAAAATTCCATCCACTCTGCCCAACAGTTGCCCATCAGGCCCAGCCTCTGCCCTGATAGTCTGCAGGGCAGAGGCCCTCAGAAACCCTCTGTGGTAGGTTCCCAGGTTGTTTCCTGCTCTCCTCTTCTTCTGATGTCCATCCTCTTTGCCTTTCGGATGGGGATTAGACATTTTAGTTAGGTCCTCTCTCTTGCTTAGTTTCTTTAGATGCACAGGTTTTAGTGGGTTTGTCCTATGCTGTATGTCTATATGAGTGAGTATATACCATGTGTGTCTTTTTGCTTCTGGGACAACTCACTCAGGATGATCCTTTCCAGATCCCACCATTTACCTACAAATTTCATGATTTCCTTATTTTTCATTGCTGAGTAATATTCCATTGTGTAGATGTACCACATTTTCTGCATCCATTCTTCAGTTGAGGGGCATCTGGGCTGTTTCCAGCTTCTGGCTATTACAAATAAAGCTGCTACGAACATGGTTGAGCAAATTTCCTTTTTGTATGCTTGAGCCTCTTTTGGATATATGCCTAGGAGTGGAATGGCTGGATCTTGGGCAAGCACTATTCCTAGTTGTCTGAGAAAACGCCAGATTGATTTCCAGAGTGGCTGTACCAGTTTACATTCCCACCAGCAGAGGAGAAGGGTTCCTCTTTCTCCACAACCTCTCCAGCATGTGTTGTCACTTGAGTTTTTGATCTTGGCCATTCTCATGGGTGTAAGGTGAAATCTCAGGGTTGTTTTGATTTGCATTTCCCTAATGGCTAGTGAGGTTGAGCATTTCTTTAAGTGCTTCTCTGCCATTTGGTATTCCTCTACAGAGAATTCTCTGTTTAGCTCTGTTCCCCATTTTTTAAGTGGGTTACTTGGTTTGCTGCTTTTCAGCTTCTTTAGTTCTTTATATATATTTGATATGAGTCCTTTGTCAGATAAAGGGTTGGTGAATATTCTTTCCCAATCTGTAGGAGGTCGCTTTGTTTTGATGACAGTGTCCTTTACTTTGCAGAAGCTTTTCAGTTTCATGAGGTCCCATTTATTGATTGTTGCTTTTAGAGCCTGTGCTGTTGGAGTTCTGTTCAGGAAGTTTTCCCCTGTACCAATGAGTTCTAGGGTATTCCCCACTTTTTTTTTCAAGCCGATTTAATGTGTCTGGTTTTATGTTGAGGTCTTTGATCAACTTGGACTTCAGTTTTGTGCAGGGTGATAAGTATGGATCTATTTTCATTTTTCTACATGTAGACATCCAGTTGGACCAGCACCATTTGTTGAAGATGCTATCTTTTTTCCATTGTATGGTTTTGGCATCTTTGTCAAAGATCAGGTGTCCATAAGTGTGTGGGTTGATTTCTGGGTCCTCTGTTCGGTTCCATTGATCCACCATTCTGTTTCTATGCCAGTACCATGCAGTTTTTAAAACTGTTGCTCTATAGTACAACTTAAGATCAGGGATGGAGATACCTCCGGAAGATCTTTTATTGTAGAGGATTGTTTTAGCAATTCTGGGTTTCTTGTTATTCCATATGAAGTTGAGAATTTTTCTTTCCAGGTCTGTAAAGTATTGTGTTGGTAATTTGATGGGCATTGCATTGAATCTGTAGATTGCTTTTGGTAAGATGGCCATTTTACTATGTTAATCTTGCCAAACCATGAGCATGGGAGATCTTTCCATCTTCTCATATCTTCTTCTAATTCTTTCTTCAGAGATTTGAAATTTTTTTCATACAAGTCTTTGACTTCCTTGGTTAGGGTTACTCCGAGGTACCTTATGTCATTTGTGGCTATTGTGAAGGGTGTTGTTTCCTAATTTCTTTCTCAGCCCTTTTGTCTTTTGTATACAGGAGGGCTACTGATTTTTTGAGTTAATTTTGTATCCGCCACTTTGCTGAAGGTGTTAATCAGCTGTAGGAGTTCCCTGGTAGAGTTTTTGGGGTCACTCACGTATACTATCATATCATCTGCAAATAGTGATAATTTGACTTCTTCCTTTCCAATTTGTATCCCCTTGATCTCCTTCAACTGTCTTATTGCTCTAGCAAGGACTTCCAGAACTATGTTGAAGAGATATGGAGAGAGTGGGCAGCCTTGTCTTGTCCCTGATTTCAGTGGGATTGCTTTAAGTTTCTCTCCGTTCAGTTTGATGTTGGCTATAGGCTTGCTGTATATCGCCTTTACTATGTTTAGATATGTGCCTTGTATCCCTGATCTCTCCAATACTTTGAACATGAATGGATGTTGGATTTTGTCAAAGGCCTTTTCAGCATCTAGGAGATTATCATGTGGTTTTTCTTTCAGTTTGTTAATATGGTGGATCACATTGATGGATTTCCTTATATTGAACCACCCCTGCATACCTGGGATGAAGCCTACTTGGTCATAGTGGATAATATCTTTGATGTGTTCTTGGATTCGGTTTGCAAGTATTTTATTAAGTATTTTTGCATCAATGTTCATAAGGGAGATTGGCCGGAAATTCTCTTTCTTTGTTGAGTCTTTGTGAGGTTTAGGTACCAAGGTGACTGTGGCTTCATAGAATGAATTTGGTAATATTCCTTCTGTTTCTATTTTGTGGAATAGTTTGAAGAGAATTGGTGTTAGCTCTTCTTTGAAGGTCTGGTAGAATTCTGTGCTGAAGCCATCTGGTCCTGGGCTTTTTTTGGATGGGAGACTTTTGATGACCGCTTCTATTTCTTTGGGGATATAGGACTATTTAGTTGATTTACCTGGTCCTGATTCAGCTTTGGTAAGTCAAATCGATCAAGAAAATTGTCCATTTCATTTAGATTTTCAAATTTTGTGGCATATAGACTTTTGAAGTAAGTCCTAATGATTGTTTGGATTTCCTCAGTGTCTGTAGTTATATCCCCCTTGTCATTCCTGATTTTGTTGATTTGGGTGGTGTCTCTCTGCCTTTTAGTTAGCCTGGCTAAGGGTTTGTCGATCTTGTTGATTTTCTCAAAGAACCAGCTCTTGGTTTCATTGATTCTTTGAATTGTTTTATTTGTTTCCAATTGATTGATTTCAGCCCTGAGTTTGATTATTTCCAGCCATCTACTCCTTCTTGGTGTGTCTGCTTCTTCTTTTTCTAGGGTTTTTAAGTGAGCCATTAGGGTGCTTGAATGAGCTGTCTCGAATTTCTTCTTGAAGGCACTTAGTGCTATGAACTTTCCTCTTAGCACTGCTTTCATTGTGTCCCACAAGTTTGGGTATGTTGTGTCTTCATTTTCATTGATTTCTAGAAAGACTTTAATTTCTTTCTTTATTTCTTCCCTAACCCAGCTGTCATTTAGTAACAAGTTGTTCAGTTTCCATGTGTGTGTAGGCTTTTTGTTATTTCTGTTATTGTGGAGGTCCAGCTTTATTCCATGGTGATCAGACAAGATACATGGGATTATTTCAATCTTCTTGTATCTGTTGAGGCTTGCTTTGTGACCCACTATATGGTCTATTTTGGAGAAGGTTCCATGAGGTCCTGAGAAGAAGGTAAATTCTTTTGTGTTTGGGTGTAAAGTTCTGTAAATGTCTGTTAGGTCCATTTGATTCATGACCTCTGTCAGAGACATTGTTTCTTTGTTTAATTTCTGTTTTGTTGACCTGTCCTTTGTTGAGAGTGGGGTGTTGAAGTCTCCCACTATTAATGTGTGGGGATCTATATGTGCTTTAAATTTTATCAATGTTTCTTTCACAAATGTGGGTGCCCTTGTATTTGGGGCATAGATGTTCAGGATTGTGATGTCTTCCTGGTGGAATTTTCCCTTGATGAGTATGAAGTGTCCTTCCCCATCTCTTTTGATTAATTTTGGTTGAAAGTCTATTTTATCAGATATTAGAATGGCTACTCCTGCTTGCTTCTTGGGTCCGTTTGCTTTTAAAGTCGTCTTCCAACCCTTTACCCTCAGGTAATGTCTATCTTTGTGTCTTAGGTGTGTTTCTTGTATGCAACAGATTGCTGGGTTTTGTTTACGTATCCATTCTGTTAATCTGTGTCTTTTTATTGGAGAGTTGAGTCCATTGATGTTGAGAGAGATTAATGACCAGTGGCTGTTAGATGTCTTGATTTTGATGTTGGCTGTGGTCATCAGGTTGTGTGCTTGGTTGCTTTTTGTTTTACTGAAGTGAGGTTATTTATTTCCTGTGTTTTCTTGAATGTAGCTAGCTTTCTTGGGTTGTATTTTCCCTTCCAGTGTCTTCTGTAATGCTGGATTTGTTTGTAGGTATTGTTGAAATTTGTTTTTGTCATTGAATATCTTGTTTTCTCCATCTATGAGGACTGAGAGTTTTGCGGGTATAGTAGCCTGGGCTGACATCTGTGTTCTCTTAGGGTCTGCATGATATCCGTCCAGGCCCTTCTGGCTTTCATAGTCTCTGTTGAAAAGTCAGGTGTGATTCTAATGGGTTTGCCATTATATGTTACTTGGCCTTTTTCTCTTGCAGCTTTTAGTATTTTTTTTCTTTGTTCTGTATACTTACTGTTTTGATTATTATGTGGTGGGAGGATTTTCTTTTCTGGTCAAATTTGTTGGGTGTTCTGTAGGCCTCATGTATTCTAATTGGCCTCTCCTTTAGCTTGGGGAAATTTTCTTCAATTATTTTGTTGAAAATATTTTCTGGGCCTTGGAGAAGGAAGTCTTCTTTTTCCTCTATACCTATTATTCTTAGGTTTTGTCTTTTCATATTGTCTTGCATTTCTTGGACGGTCTGTGTCAGGAATTTTTCGGATTTAACATTTTCCTTGACAGATACATCTATTTCTTCCATTGTATCTTCTACACCTGAGATTCTTTCTTCCATCTCTTGTAGTCTGTTGGTTATGCTTACCTCTGTAGTTCCTGTTTTCTTCCCTAGATTCTTCCTTTCCATTATTTCTTCCATTTGTGTTTTCTTTAATTTTTCCAATTCTATCTTCAGGTCTTGAGTTGTTTTGTTTACTTCCTTCACCTGTCTGATTGTACTTTCCTGTTTTTCTTTTAGTTCCTTCAACTCTGTTTCTATCATTTCATTCAGTGTTTTAAGCATTTCCTTTCTAAAGGCCATAAACTGTTTGGCTGTCGCTTCCTCTATTTCTTTACAGATGGCAATATTCTGTTTGAGTTTATCTTCCTCTATGTCTTTACGAATCTTATTTGTTTCCTCTGTTATCATCTTCCTGAGCATACTTGTTAGGTCATCTTCTTGGATTTCAGTTATGGTGGGGTGTCCAGGGCTACTTGCCCTGGGTAACTGGGTTCTGGAGATGCCATATTGCTCTGTCTTTGTTGCTTGAGCTTTTACGCTGGCCTCTACCCATTGTTTTATCTTAGGTGTTTGGGGTTATTTTCTGGTGGTTCTTAGGGATCCTGTGGTGGAGAGAATCCCCTTTGCAGAAAGCTGGTTTTTCCTGAAGGATGTCTTCTCAGCTTTTTCGGTATAGTCCCTGGATGGCTGGTGTTTTTTTAGGAGTTGCTCACCTCAGGATATAGACCTGAGTGGTAACTGTGGGCTTTGTTAGTCGAGAGGGTTCTCCTCTCACCCAGGGAAGTCCTGAGGGCAGCTGCCCTGTTTCTGGGTTTCTTGTTGCAAATTTAATGATCAGCTGCTGTGACCCAGTTGGACATCAGGCGCCTCAACTGTTTGTGCCTGTGTCTGGAGCACAGCTGAGTGCTGGCGCCTCGGCCCCACTAGACTGCTAGACTTTTTCTAGGGAAGGATTGGGTGATTCAGGTCAGTACAGTTTCCTTCCTTCCCCGTGGATTCTCTGGAGACACGGACTCCCAGTGTCTTTTTTTTTTTTTTTTTTTTTGCCCTGATGCACACTGCTCAGTGTCCGCCAGCTGGCTGGCCGCAGAAACTGCCTGTGCCTGGAGCACAGCTGTGTGATGGCAGCTCAGTCTCTGCCAGCTGTCTGGTGCGCAGAAACTGCCTGTGTCTGCCTTTGCGGCTTTTGGGAGCCTGAGTGCCCCTCTAAGCTGGGTAATTTTCCGGGGACCTTTTCAGGTTGGGGGTGAGCTGAGTGCTCTGAGATCAGACCCGCCGTTTCTATCTCCGGCGGAGGATCAGGTGCGCAGGCAGGCAGGGCTCTGTGCCGGAACCTGGGTCCCGGCTCTGGCTCGGCTGGCTCCTGGGGTGCCCGTGGAACCCGCCCCGTCTTTTCCAGGGGATGTCTGGGTGACCTAAGGCCGGTCCCAATCGTTTCCTGTACCCTGGGGTTATCTCTCGACTGAAAATTCCAGTCTCTGATAGTGTGGTGCCCACGGTTCAGTCTGGGACCGTGACCAGAGACACTGGCTTGTGGCTCTGGGCTGGCGCTGGGGCTGGCGGCAGCGTCTGGCGGAACCGGGATCTCTTCCGCGGTTTAGCCGGGTGAGTTAAAAGCTGATTGAATCCCCCACCGTGGGGTATCCTCTCACCTGGGAAACACAATGACTGTGTTTTATGGCCGAGAGTTCTGATTGCTGGTCACTGTGCTGATCCTGCTGTGCTGCTGCTCAGAATGAGAGTCCTCCCGGCGCCGCCATCTTGCAAAGCTCTACTTTTAAATGGAATCACATGTGTGTCGCTCGATCAATTAGGAATACAGGAATCTGAAGAGTAATATATCGCACTGTACAGCACAGGAACAAGTTTCGAACAAAAGATCAGAAAAGCAAAGCACTACTTTTAAAACGGAATCATATGTGTGTCTCTCACTCAATTAGGAATACAGGAAAACTGAAAACTGTTATCTCATACTCTACAGCACATGAAAAATTTTCCAACGAAAGAAGAGAAAAACAATGCACTACTATATAAACGGAATCACATGTGTGTCTCTCGCTCAATTAGGAATACTGGAAAACTTAAAAGTGTTATCTCGCACTGTACTGCACAGAAACAAGTTTCCATCGAAAGAACAGAAATGCAAAGCACAACTTTGTAAACTAACTCACATATGTGTCGCCTATTCATTTAATATAACAGGAAAATTGAAAAGTTATATATGGCACTGTTTAGCACAGGAACAAGTTTCCAACGAAAGAACAGAAAAGCTAAGCACTACTTTGTAAACTAAATCACATGTGTGTTGCTCGCTCAATTAGGAATACAGGAAAACTGAAAAGTGATATATCGAACTGTAAGGCAATGAAACAAGTTTTCATCGAATGCACAGAAACGCAAAGCACAACTTTATAAACTAATTCACATATGTGTCGCCCGTTCAATTAATATAACAGGAAAATTGAAAAGTGATAAAACACACTGTTCAGCACAGGAATAAGTTTCCAACGAAAGAACAGGAAAACTGAAAAGTGATATAACAATAACCCTAACCCTTAACCCTTACCCTATCCCCCTAACCCTAACACTAACCCTAACCCCTAACCCTAACCCTAACCCTAACCCTACCCTAACCCTAACCCTAACCCTAACCCTAACCCTAACCCTAAACCTAACTTGTTCCCAACAGGAACTTGTTCCTAACAGGAACTTATTCCTAACAGGAACAACTTTCCAACAAAAGAACATAAACGCAAAGCACTACTTTCTAAACTAAATCACAAGTGTGTTATTCGATCAATTAGATATACAGGAAAACTGATAAGTGATATATCTAACTGTATGGGATAGAAACAAGTTTTCATTGAAAGAACAGAAACGCAAAGCACAACTTTGTAAACTAATTCACATATGTGTCGCCTATTCAATTATTATAACAGGAAAACTGAAAGGTGATATAAACCTTAAACCTAACACTAACCCCCTAACCCTAAACCTAACCTTAACTCTAAACCTAACCCCCTAACCCCAACCCTAACCCTAACCCTAACCTTAATGCTACCCTAACTCTAACCATAACCCTAACCCTAAACCTAACCCTAACTTGTCCATAAGAGGAACAAGTTTTGAAAGAAAGAACAGTAAAGCAAAGCACTACTTTCTAAACTAAATGACATTTGTGTCGCTCGCACATTTAGGAATACAGGAAACCTGAAAAGTAATATATCGCACTGTACAGCACAGGAACAAGTTTCCAACGAAAGAACAGAACAGCAAAGCACTACTTTGAAAACTAAATCACATGTGTGTCGTTCGCTCAATTAGGAATACAGGAAAACTGAAAAGTGATATATCGCACTGTACAACACAGGAACAATTTCAAAGAAAGAACAGAAAAGGATATCAGTTCTTTGTAAATAGAATCACATGTGTGTCGCAAACTAATTCACATACGTGTAGCCTGTTCAATTATTATAACAGGAAAATTGTAAAATGATATAATGCTAACCCTAACCCTAACCCTAACCCTAAACCTAATCCTAACCATAACCCCCCTACATCTAACCCTAACTGTTACCCTAACTCTAACCCTAAAACCTAACCCTAACCCTAACGCCCTAACCCTAACCCTAACCCTAACCCTAAATTGTTCCTAAAAGGTTAGGAACAAGTTTCCTAACTTGCTTCCAACGAAAGAACATGCACGCAAAGCATTACTTTGTAAACTAAATCACATGTGTGAGGCTCGCACAATTAGGAATACAGGAAAACTGAAAAGTGCTATATCGCACTCTACAGCTACCCTAACCCTAACCCTAACCCTAACCCTAACCCTAACCCTAACCCTAACCGTAACCATAACCCTAACTTGTTCCTAACAAGAACACGTTTCCAACAAAAGAACATAAAAGCAAAGCACTACTTTGTAAACGGAATCACATGTGTTTCGCTCGCTCAATTAGGAATACAGAGAAACTGAAAAGTGATATATTGCACTCTACAGCACAGGAACAAGTTTCAAATGAAAGAACATAAAAGCAAAGCACTACTTTGTAAACAGGATCACATGTGTGTCGCTTGCTCAATCAGGAATTGAGGAAAACTGAAAAGTGATATAATGCACTGTACAGCACAGGAACAAGTTTTCAGGGAAAGAACAGAAAAGAAAAGCACTACTTTGCAAACTAATTCACATAAGTGTCGCTGTTCAATTATTATAACAGGAAAACTGAAAAGTGATATAACCCTAACCCTAACCCTAACCTTAACCGCCTAACCTTAACCCCCTAACCCTAACCCTAATCCTAACCCTAACCCTAGACTAACCCTAACCCTAACTTTTTCCTAACAGGAACAAGTTTCCAAAGAAAGAACATAAATGCAAAGCACTACCATGTAAACTAAATCACATGTGTGTCGCTCGCTCAATTAGGAACAGAGGAAAACTGAAAAGTGGCATACCGCACTATACAGCACAGGAACAATTTTCCAACGGAAGAACAGAAAAGCAAAGCACTACTTTGTAAAGTAATTCACATACATATCGCCTGTTCAATTATTATAACAGGAAAACTGAATAGTGATATAACCCTAACCCTAACCCTAACCCTAACCCTAACCCTAACCCTAACCCCTAACCCTAACCCTAAACCTAACCCTAACTCCCTAACCCTAACGGTAACCCTAACTCTAACCCCTAAACCTAACCTTACCCTAAACATAACCCTAACCCTACCCTAACCCTAACCCTAACCCTAACCCTAACCCTAAACCTAAACCTAAACCTAATTTGTTCCTAACAGGAACAAGTTTCCAACAAAAGAACATAAAAGCAAAGCACTACTTTGAAAAATAAGTAACATGTGTGTTTCTCGGTCAATTAGGAATACAGGAAAACTGAAAAGTGATATATCGAACTTTAAGGCAAAGAAACAAGTTTCCACCAAAAGAATAGAAAAGTAACACACTACTTAGTAAACTAAATCACATGTGTGTCACACACTCAATGAGTAATACAGGAAAACTGAAAAGTGATATATCGCACTGTACATATACAGCACAGGAACAAGTTTCCAACGAAAGAACAGAAAAGCAAAGCACTACTTTGTGAACTAAATCACATGTGTGTCACACGCTCAATGAGGAATACAGGAAAACTGAAAAGTGATATATCGCAGTGTATGTCACAGAAACAAGTTTCCATTGAAAGAACAGAAACGCAAAGCACTACTTGTAAACTAATTCACATACATGTCGCCTGTTCAATTATTATAACAGGAAAACTGAAAAGTGATATAACGCACTGTACAGCACAGGAACAAGTTTCCAACGAAAGATCAGAAAAGCAAAGCACTACTTTGTAAACTAATTCACATAAGTGTCGCCGTTCAATTATTATAACCGGAAAAGTGAAAAGTGATATACCCCTAACCCTAACCCTAACATTAACCCCCTAACCCTAAGCTCCTAACCCTAACTCTAACCCTAACCCTACACTAACCGTAACCCTAACTTCTTCCTAATAGGAACAAATTTCCAAAGAAAGAACATAAACGCAAAGCAATACTTTGTAAACTAAATCAAATGTGTGTCACTCGCTAAATTAGAAATACAGGAAAACTGAAAATTGATATATCGAACTCTATGTCAGAGAAAAAGTTTCCAACGAAAAAACAGAAAAGCAAAGCACTACTTTGTAAACTAATTCACATACATGTCGCCTGTTCAATTATTATAACAGGAAAACTGAAAAGTGATATAACCCTAACCCAAACACTAACCCTAACCGTAACCCTAACCTTAACCCTACCCTAACCGTAACCCTAACCCTAAACCTAACTTGTTCCTACAAAGCACTGCATTGTAAACTAAATCACATGTGTATTGCCCGCTCAATTAGGAATACAAGAAAACTGAAAAGTGATATATCGCACTGTACAGCAGAGGAACAAGTTTGGAACGAAAGAACAGAAAAGCAAAGCACTAATTTCTAAACTATATCACATGTGTGTGGCTCGATCAATTAGGAATACAGGAAAACTGAAAAGTGATATATCGCACTGTACAGCACAGAAACAAGTTTCCATCGAAAGAACAGAAACGCAAAGAACAACTTTGTGAAATAATTCACATATGTATTGCCCTTTCAATTATTATAACAGGAAAACTGAAAAGTGATATATTGCACTATAAATCATAGGAACAAGTTTCCAATGAAAGAACAGAAAAGCAAAGCACTACTTTGTAAAATAATTCACATGTGTGTTGCTCGCTCATTTAGGAATACAGGAAAACTGAAAAGTGATATATCACATTATAAAGCACAGCAATAAGTTTCCAACCAAAGAACAGAAAAGCAAAGGACTACTTTGTCAACAAATTCACAAAGTGTCACCTCTTCAATTAGTATAACAGGAAAAATGAAAATTGATATAACACACTGTACAGCACAGGAACGAGTTTCCAACGAAAGAACAGAAAACCAAAGCACTACTTTGTAAACTAAATGACACATGTGTCACTCGCTCAATTAGGAATACAGGAAAACTGAAAAGTGATATATCTCACTGAACATTACAGGAACAACATTCGAAGGAAAGAACAAAAAAGCCCAGAACTACTTTGTAAACTAAATCACATGTGTGTCACTCGTTCAATTAGGAATACAGGAAAACGGAAAAGTGATATATCGAACTTTAAGGCAAAGACACAAGTTTTCATCAATAGAACAGAAACGCAAAGCCCAACTTTGTAAACTATTTCACATAAGTGTGGCATGTTCATTTATTAAAACAGGAAAAATGAAAAGTGATATAACCCTAACTATAACCCTAATCGTAACCCTAAATCCCTAACCCTAACCCTAACACAAACCCTAACCCTAACCCTAACCCTAACCCTAACCCTACCCCTAACCCTAACCCTAAACCTAACGCTAAATTGTTCCTAACAGGAACAAGTTTGCAATGAAAGAACATAAACACATAGCACTACTTTGTAAACTAAATCACATATGTGTCACTCGCTCAAGTAGGAATACAGATAAACTGAAAAGTGATATATTGCACTGTACAGGAACAAGTTTCCAAACAAAGAACAGAAAAGCAAAGCAGTACATTGTAAACTAAATCACATGTGTGTGGCTCGCTCAATCAGGAATACAGGAAAACTGAAATGTGATATATCGCACTCTACAGCACAGGAACAAATTTCCAAAGACAGAACAGAAAATCAAAGCACTCCTTTGTAAACTAAATCACATGTGTGTTGCTCACTCAATTAGGAATACAGGAAACCTGAAAAGTGATATATCGCACTGTACAGGAACAAGTTTCCAAACAAAGAACAGAAAAGCAAAGCAGTACTTTGTAAACTAATTCACATACGTGTCGACTGTTCAATTATTATAACAGGAAAACTGAAAAGTGTTATAACTCACTGTACAGCACAGGAACAAGTTTCCAACGAAAGAATAGAAAAGCAAAGCACTACTTTGTAAACTAAATCACATGTGTTTCGCTTGGTCATTTAGGAATACAGGAAAACTGAAAAGTGTTATCTAGCACGGTATGGTACAGAAACAATTTTCCACCGAAAGAACAGAAACGCAAAGCACTACATACATAATTCCCATACATGTCGCCTGTTCAATTATTATAACAGGAAAACTGAAATGTGCTATAACGCATTGTACAGCACAGGAACAAGTTTCCAACGGAAGAACAGAAACGCAAAGCACAACATTGTAAACTAATTCACATAAGTATCGCTGTTCAATTATTATAACAGGAAAACTGAAAAGTGATATAACCCTAACCCTAACCCTAACCCTAACCCAAACCCTAACTTGTTCCTACAAGGAACCTGTTTCCAATGAAAGAACATAAACGCAAAGCACTACTTTGTAAACTAAATCACATGTGTGCCACTCTCTCAATTAGGAATACAGGAAAACTGAAAAGAGTTATAACGCACTGTACAGAAAAGGAACAAGTTTCCATCAAAAGAACAGAAATGCAAAGCAAAACTTTGTAAACTAATTCACATTCTTATCGCCCATTCAATTATTATAACAGGAAAACTGAAAAGTGATATATCACACTGTACAGAACAGAATCAAGTTTCCAACAGAAGAACAGAAACGCAAACTACTACTTTGTAAACTAAATCACATGTGTGTTGCTCGCTCAATTAGGAATACAGGAAAACTCTAAAGCGATATATCGAAATTTATGGCACAGGAAAAAGTTTTCATCAAAAGAACAGAAACTCAAAGCACAACTTTGTAAACTAATTCACATTCGTGTCGCCTGTTCAATTAATATGAAAAGGAAAATTGAAAAGTGATATAACCCTAATCCTAACCCTAAGCACCTAACCCTAAACGTAACCCTAACACTAACCCTAACTCTAACCCTAAGCCCCTAACCCTAACCCTAACACTAACCCTAACCCTAACCTTAACCCTAACATGTTCCCAAAAGGAACAAGATTCCAACGAAAGAACAGAAACGCAAAGCACTACCTTGTAAACTAAATCACATGTGTGTCGCTCGCTCAATTAGTAATACAGGAAAACTGAAAATAGATATAACGCACTGTACAGCACAGGAACAAGTTTTGAACGAAAGAACAGGAAAGCAAAGCACTAATTTTTAACGGAATCACATGTGTGTCGGTCGCTCAATTAGGAATACAGGAAAAATGAAAAGTGTTATCTCGCACTTTATAACACAGAAAGAAGTTTCCATCGGAAGAACAGAAATGCAATGCAAAACTTTGTAAACTAATTTACATACGTGTCGCCCGTTCAATTATTATAACAGGAAAACTGAAAAGTGATATATCACACTGTACAGCACAGAATCAAGTGTCCAACAGAAGAACAGAAAAGCAAAGCAGTACTTTGTAACCTAAATCACATGTGTGTCGCTTGCTCAATTAGGAACACAGGAAAATTGAAAAGCGATATATCGAAATGTATGGCAAAGAAAAAAGTTTTCATTGAAAGAACAGAAACGCAAAGCACAACTTGTAAACTAATTCCCATTCGTTTCGCCTATTCAATTATTATAACAGGAAAACTGAAAAGTGATATAACCCTAACCCTAACCCTAACCCAAATTTGTTCCTTACAGGAAAAAGTTTCCAACGAAAGAACATAAACGCAAAGCACTACTTTGTAAACTAATCACATGTGTGCCACTTTCTCAATTAGGAATACAGTAAAACTGAAGAGAGATATAACGCACTGTACAGCACAGGAACATGTTTCGAACAAAAGAACAGAAAAGCAAAGCACGACTTTTAAACGGAATCACATGTGTGTTGCTCGCTCAATTAGGAATACAGGAAAACTGAAAAGTGTTATCTCGCACTGTATGGCACAGAAACAAGTTTCCATCTAAAGAAGAGAAACGCGAAGCACAACTTTGTAAACTAATTCACATACCTGTCGCCCGTTCAATTATTATAACAGGAGAACTAAAAAGTGATATAAACCTAATCCTAGCCCTAAGCCCCTAACGCTAACTGAAACCCTAACACTAACCCCTAACCCTAACCCTGACCCTAACCTAACCCTAACTTGTTCCTAACAGGAACAATTTTCCAACGAAAGAACATAAACGCAAAAGCACTACTTCAGTAACTAAATCCCATGTGTGCCACTCTCAATTAAGAATACAGGAAAACTGAAAAGAGATATAACGCACTGTACAGCACAGGCACAAGATTCAAAGAAAGAACAGGAAAGCAAAGCACTACTTTTAAACGGAATCACATGTGTGTCGCCGCTCAATTAGGAATACAGGAAAACTGAAAAGTGTTATCTCGCACTGTATGGCATAGAAACAATTTTCCATTGAAAGAACAGAAACACAAAGCACAACTTTGTAAACTAATTCACATATGTGTTGCCCGTTCAATTATTATAACAGGAAAACTGAAAAGTGATATATCGAACTGTACACCACAGGAACAATTTTCCAACAAAAGAACAGAAACGCAAAAAGCACAACTTTGTAAATTAATTCACATATGCATTGCCCATTCAATTATTATAACAGGAAAACTGAAAAGTGATATATCACACTGTACAGCACAGAAACAAGTATCCAACAGAAGAACAGAAATGCAAAGCATTACTATGTAAACTAAATCACATGTGTGTCGCTCACTCAATTAGGAATACAGGGAAACTGTAAAGCAATAAATCGAAATGTAAGGCAAAGAAACAAGTTTTCATCGAAAGAACAGAAACGCAAAGCACAAATTTGTAAACTAATACACATTCCTGTAGCCTGTTCAATTATTATAACAGGAAAACTGAAAAGTGATATAACCCTAATCCTAACCCTAAGCCCCTAACCCTTACCCTAACCATAACCTTAACCCTAAGACCCTAACCCTCACCCTAAACCTAAACCTAACCCTAACCCTAAACCTAAGCCCCTAACCCTAACCCTAACCCTAACCCTACCCCCTAACCTCAAGCCCCGAAACCTAACCCTAACCATAACCCTAACTTGTTCCTAACAGAAACAAGTTTCCAATGAAAGAACATAAACGCAAAGCACTACTTTGTAAACTAAATCACATGTGTGCCACTCACTCAATTAGGAATACAAGAAAACTGAAAAGTGACATAACGCACTGTACAGCACAGAATCTAGTTTCCAGCAGAAGAACAGAAACGCAAAGCACAACTTTGTAAACTAATTCACATTTGTGTCGCCTGTTCAATTATTAAAACAGGAAAACTGAAAAGTGATATAACCCTAACCCTAACCCTAACCCTCAGCCCCTAAGCCTAACCCTAACCCTCAGCCCCTAACCCTAACCCTATCCCTAACCCTAACCCTAACCCTAACCCTAACGCTAACGCTAACCTTAACCCTAACCCTAACCCCTAACCCTAACCCTAAACCTAACCCTAACCCTAACTTGTTCCTAACAGAAAAAGTTTCCAATGAAAGAACATAAACACAAAGCACTACTTTGTATACTAAATCACACGTGTGCCACTCGCTCAATTAGGAATACAGGGAAACTGAAAAGTGATTTAACGCACTGTACAACACAGGAACGAGTTTCGAACAAAAGAACAGAAAAGCAAAGGACTACATTTAAACGCAATCACATGGGTGTCGCTTGCTCAATTAGGAATACAGGAAAACTGAAAAGTGTTATCTTGCAATGTAAGGCACAGAAAAATGTTTCCATCAAGAGAACAGAAATGCAAAGCACAACTTTGTAAACTAATTCACATACGTGTTGCCCGTTCAATTATTATAACAGGAAAACTGAAAAGTGATATATCACACTGTACAGCACAGAAACAAGTTTCCAACAGACGAACAGAAACGCAAAGCACTACTTTGTAAACTAAATCACATGTGTGTCTCTTGCTCAATTAGGAATACAAGAAAACTGAAAAGTGATATATCGAAATGTACAGCAAAGAAACAAGTTTTCATCGAAAGAACACAAACACAAAGCACAACTTTGTAAACAAATTCACATTCGTGTCACCTGTTCAATTTTTATGACAGGAAAACTGAAAAGTGATATAACCCTAGCCCTAACCGTAAGCCCCTACAACTACTCCTAACCCTAACCCTAACCCTAACCCTAAACCGAACCCTAACATGTTCCTAACAGGAACAAGTTTCCAATGAAAGAGCATAAACCCAAAGCACTACTTTGTAAACTAAATCACATGTGTGCCACTCACTCAATTAGGAATACAGGAAAACTGAAAAGCGATATATCGAAATGTAAGGCAAAGAAACAAGTTTACATCAAAAGAACAGAATTCTAAACTTCTATGCCCCAAATACAAGAGCACCCACATTCATAAATGAAACATTATTAAAGCTTAAACCACACATTGATGGCAATACCCTAATAGTGCATGACTTCAACACCCCACTCTCACCAAGGGACAGATCAACTAGACAGAAACCAAATAAGGAAATAAAAGCACTTACAGAGTCCCTAAATCAAATGGACCTAATAGACGTCTACAGATCTTTCCACCCAAACTCAAAAGAGTATACCTTCTTTTCAGCACCTCATGGAAACTTCTCCAAAATAGACCATATAGTTGGTCACAAAGCAAGCCTCAACAGATATAAAAAGATTGAGATAATCCCTTGTATTCTATCGGACCACCATGGACTAAAGCTGGACATCAACAACAATGGAAACAACAAAAAGCCGACACGCACATGGAAACTGAACAACTTGCTACTCAATGACAGCTGGGTTAAGGAAGAAATAAAGAAAGAAATTAAAGACTTCTTAGAATTCAATGAAAATGAAGGCACAACATACCCAAATTTATGGGACACATTGAAAGCGGTGCTCAGAGGAAAATTTATAGCACTAAGTGCCTTCAAGAAGAAATTTATAACATCACATACAAGTAACTTAATGGCCCAACTGAAAACCCTAGAAAAAAAAGAAGCAGATACACCCAAGAGGAGTAGAAGGCTGGAAATAATCAAACTCAGGGCTGAAATCAATCAATTAGAAACATATAAAACTATTCAAAGAATCAATGAAACAAAAAGCTGGTTCTTTGAAAAAATAAACAAGATAGACAAACCCTTAGCCAAGCTAACTAAAAAGCAGAGAGAATCTATCCAAATCAGCAAAATCAGAAATGAAAAGGGGGACATAACTACAGACACTGAAGAAATTCAAACAATCATTAGGTCATACTACAAAAGCCTATACGCCACAAAATTTGAAAATTTAAACGAAATGGACAATTTTCTTGATAGATTCCATCTACCAACATTAAGTCAAGATCAGATAGAAAGAATGAATAGACCTATATCCCCCAAGGAAATTGAAACAGTCATTCACAGCCTCCCCTCCAAAAAAAGCCCTGGGCCAGATGGTTTCAGTGCAGAATTCTACCAGACCTTCAAAGAAGTGCTAATACCAATTCTCCTCAAACTATTCCACAAAATAGAAACAGAAGGAACATTACCAAACTCATTCTATGAAGCGACAGTTACCTTGATACCCAAACCACACAAAGACCCAACAAAAAAAGAGAACTTTAGACCTATCTCTCTTATGAATATTGATGCAAAAATACTCAATAAAATACTTGCAAACCGAATCCAAGAACACATCAAAGATATCATCCATCATGACCAAGTAGGCTTCATCCCAGGCATGCAAGGGTGGTTCAACATGCGGAAATCCATCAATGTAATCCACCACATAAACAAACTGAAGGAGAAAAACCACATAATCATCTCCTTGGATGCCGAAAAAGCATTTGACAAAGTCCAACACCCATTCATGTTTAAAGTATTGGAGAGATCAGGGATACAAGGAACATACTTAAACATAGTAAAGGCAATATACAGCAAGCCTACAGCCAACATCAAACTGAATGGAGAGAAACTTAAAGCAATCCCACTGAAATCAGGGACAAAACAAGGCTGCCCACACTCTCCATATCTCTTCAACATAGTACTTGAAGTCTTAGTCAGAGCAATAAGACAACTAAAGGCGATCAAGGGGATACAAATCGGAAAGGAAGAGGTCAAAGTGTCACTATTCGCAGATGATATGATAGTATACATAAGTGACCCCAAAAATTCAACCAGAGAACTCCTTCAGCTGATAAACACCTTCAGCAAAGTGGCTGGATACAAAGTCAACTCAAAAAAATCAGAAGCCCTCCTGTATACCAAAGACAAAAGGGCTGAGAAAGAAATTAGGGAAACATCACCCTTCACAATAGCCACTAATAACATAAAGTACCTTGGGGTGACACTAACCAAGCAAGTGAAAGACCTGTTTGAGAAAAACTTCAAGTCTCTGAAGAAAGAAATTGAAGAAGATCTCAGAAGATGGAAAGATCTCCCATGCTCATGGATTGGTAGGATTAACATTGTGAAAATGGCCATACTGCCAAAAGCAATCTACAGATTTAATGCAATTCCCATCAAAATACCAACTCAATTCTTTTCAGACCTTGAAAAAAAGATTCTCAGCTTCATATGGAGAAACAAAAAACCTAGAATCTCCAAAACAACCCTATACAACAACAGATCATCTGGAGGTATCTCCATTCCCGATCTCATGCTGTACTACAGAGCAATAGTAATAAAAACTGCATGGTATTGGCATCGAAGCAGAAAGGAGGATCAATGGAACCGAATTGAAGACCCAGAAATAAACCCACGTACCTATGAACACTCAATTTTTGACAAAGCAGCCAAAACCACTCAATGGAAAAAAAGATAGCATCTTCAACAGATGGTGCTGGTCTAATTGGATGTCTACATGCAGAAAAATGAAAATAGATCCACATTTATCACCCTGCACAAAACTAAAGTCCAAGTGGATCAAAGACCTAAACATAAAACCAGATACGCTAAATCTGTTAGAAGAAAAAGTAGGGAACAGCCTAGAACTCATTGGCATAGGAGACATCTTCCTGAACAGAACTCCAACAGCACAGGCTTTAAGAGCAACAATCAATAAATGGGACCTCATGAAACTGAAAAGCTTCTGTAAAGCAAAGGACACCGTCATCAAAACAAAACGACTGCCTACAGATTGGGAAAGAATCTTCACCAACCCTCTATCTGACAGAGGGCTAATATCCAGTATATACAAAGAACTAAAGAAGCTGAAAAGCAGCAAAACAAGTAAACAAATTAAAAAATGGGGAACGGAGCTAAACAGAGAATTCTCTGTAGAGGAATATAGAATGGCAGAGAAACACTTAAAGAAATGCTCAACGTCATTAGCCATTAGGGAAATGCAAATCAAAACGACCCTAAGATTTCACCTTACACCCATCAGAATGGCCAAGATGAAAAACACAAATGACAACACATGTTGGAGAGGTTGTGGAGAAAGGGGAACCCTCCTCCATTGCTGGTGGGAATGTAATCTGGTACAACCACTTTGGAAGTCAATCTGGCGCTTTCTCAGACAATTAGGAATAGCGCTTCCTCAAGATCCAGCTATACCACTGCTAGGCATATACCCAAAATTTGCTCAAGTACACAATAAGGACATTTGCTCAACCATGTTTGTAGCAGCTTTATTTGTAATAGCCAGAACCTGGAAACAACCCAGATGTCCATCAACGGAGGAATGGATACAGAAATTGTGGTATTTCTACACAATGGAATACTACTCAGCAATCAAAAAGGAGGAAATAATGAAATTTGCAGGCAAATGGTGGGATCTAGAAAAGATCATTCTGAGTGAAGTATCCCAGAAGGAGAAAGACAAACATGGAATATACTCGCTTATATAGACCTAGACCCTGATCAATCATTTAGCCAATGTAGCTCATGCCTTAGTTGTACATAAAGGAATTAATGCTCAACTAAAAGGAAGCT
>JAEOAE010004116.1:0-2500 GCA_036365155.1 Meriones psammophilus | reverse complement strand
CAAATTTCCAAGGAAAGGACATAAACGCAAAGCACTACTTTGTAAACTAAATAACATGTGTGCCACTTGCTCAATTAGGAATACAGGAAAACTGAAAAGTGTTATCTCGCACTGTAAGGCACAGAAACAAGTTTCCATCGAAAGGACAGAAACGCAAAGCACAACTTTGTGAACTAATTCACATCGTGTCGCCCGTTCAATTAGTATAACAGGCAAACTGAAAAGTGATATATTGAACTGTACAGCACAGGAACAAGTTTCCATCGAAAGAACAGAAACGCACAGCTCAACATTGTAAACTAATTCACATACATGTCACCCGTTCATTTGCTATAACGGGAAAACTGAAAAGTGATGTATCACACTCTCCAGCACAGAATCAACTTTCCAACAGAAGAACAGAAACGCAAAGCACTACTTTGTAAAATAAATCACATGTGTGTAGCTCGCTCAATTAGGAAAACAGGAAAACTGAAAAGCGATATATCGAAATATACTGCAAAGAAACAAGTTTTCATCGAAAGAACAGAAACACAAAGCACAATTTTGTAAACTAATTCACATTCCTGTCGCCTGTTCAATTATTATAACAGGAAAACTGAAAGGTGATATAACCCTAACCAGAACCCTAAGCCCGTAACCCTAGCCCTAACCCTAACTTTAACCCCAACCCTAACCCTAACTCTAACCCCTAAACCTATCCCTAACCCTAACCCTAACCTAACCTAACACTAACATGTTCCTAACAGGAACAAGTTTCCAACGAAAGAACATAAACGCAAAGCACTACTTTGTATACTACTTCAAATACGTGTCGCCTATTCAATTATTATAACAGGAAAACTGAAAAGTGATATAACTCTAACCCTAACCCTAACCCTAAGCCCCTAATCCTAACCCTAACCCTAACTTGTTACTAACAGGAACAAGTTTCCAACGAAAAAGAACATAAACGCAAAGCACTACATTGTAAACTAAATCACATGTTTGCCACTCGCTCAATTAGGAACACAGGAAAACTTAAAATTGATATAACGCACTGTACAGCACAGGAACAAGTTTCGATCAAAAGAACAGAAAAGCAAACACTACGTTTAAATGGAATCACATGTGTGTTGCTCTCTCAATTAGGAATACAGGAAAACTGAAAAGTGATATAACCCTATCCCTAACACTAAGCCCCTAATCCTGACCCTAACCCAAACCCAAACCCCTAACCCCTAACCCTAACCTAACCTAACCCTAACCCTACCCTAACCCTAACTATAACCCTAACCCTAACACTAACCCTAACCCTAACTCTAACTTGTTCCTAACAGGAACAAGTTTCCAACGAAAGAACATAAAAGCAAAGCAATACTTTGTAAACTGAATCACATGTGTGCCACTTGCTCAATTAGGAATACAGGAAAACTGAAAGTGATATATCACACTGTACAGCCCAGAAACAAGTTTCCAACAGAAGAACAGAAAAGCAAAGCACTACACTTACACGGAATCACATGTGTTTCGCTCGCTCAGTTAGGATTAGAGGATAAATGAAAAGTGTTATCTCGCACTGTACGACACACAAACAAGTTTCCATCTTAAGAACAGAAACGCAAAGCACAACTTTGTAAACTAATTCACATACGTGTTGCCCGTTCCATTATTATAACAGGAAAAGTGCAAAATGATATATCACACTGTACAGCACAGAAACAAGTTTCCAAAGGAAGAACAGAAACGCAAAGCACTACCTTGTAAACTAAATCACATGTGTGTCACTCGCTCAATTAGGAATACAAGAAAACTGAAAAGCGATATATATCGAAATTTATGGCAAAGAAACAAGTTTTCATCGAAAGAACAGAAACTCAAATCACAACTTTTCCAAGTAATTCACATTCGTGTTGCCTGTTCAATTATTATAACAGGAAAACTGAAAAGTGATATAACCATAACCCTAACCCTAAGTGTGTAACCCTAACCCTAACCCTAACCCTAACCCTAACCCTAACCCTAACCCTAACCCGCAATACAAAGAAAACTGAAAAGCGATATATCGAATGTAATGGGCAAAGAAACAAGTTTTCATCGAAAAGAATAGAAACGCAAAAAACAACATTGTAAACTAATTCACATTTTTGTCGCCTGTTCAATTATTATAACAGGAAAAAATGAAAAGTGATATAACCCTAACCCTAACGCTAAGCCCCTAACCCTAAACCTAACCCTAACCCTAACCCCCTAACCCTATCCCTAACCCTAACCCTAACCCTAACCCTAACCCTAACCCTAACCCCTAACCCTAATCCCTAACCCTAACCTAAACCTAACCCTAAACCTAACCTAACTCTAACCCTAACCCTAACTTTTCCTAACAGGAACAAGTTTCCAAGGAAAGAGCATAAACGCAAAGCACTACTTTGTAATCTAAATCACATGTGTGCCACGCAATCAATTAGGAATACAGGAAAACTGAACAGTGTTATCTCACACTGTACAGCACACAAACAAG
>JAEOAE010002019.1:0-21709 GCA_036365155.1 Meriones psammophilus | reverse complement strand
ATCCGCATCCGCATCACGTATGTTTGGCCGAGAGGTAGGGTCATTGTAGCGCTACGCCGTTCACAGATACACAATCCATCACTGCAACGGTCTGCCCGCCGGGCTCTCTCCCTCCAAGTTCCAAGGCGACTTTTTGTTGCACAGAGCAACCTGAAGCCAGCGGTTCCGTTAATGCCTTGCCTCAACATTTCTACTGCTCTACCTAGGTATTTGTGTGTCTCTCGCTGCTTTACCGTTGCAACGTGGGCACAGAACACAGGTGTTGTGCGTGTGTGCTTCAACTACACAGGTACGACGCGGAAGCTGCGCATAGACACCGAAGCGTCGGTTAACGCCCATAGTATATGCTCGGGAAGCGAACGGAGTAATCCTGTCGACTGACTAATGTTGACGTGCATGTTTTCTAACTGCGCGTACACACGTTTAGCCACTCCTTAACACCGTTGCCATTACTTCGTCGATGTCAAACTGGGGGGAGGGACCTCACGCCCCTGGTTGGTCGTGTATAGCCGGGGGCTCGGCCGCACAAATTGAAGCTCCACGTGACTGTGGGGTGTCCCGCGAGGCTGCGCAGCGTCCTCTCCCGCATCAGGCGCTTCAGTTTTGCGTCGCCCTGGCTCGTACAAAATCATGACTAGTGCTGTGAATTGACTTCTGGCGCCGCCAAGTACGTGCGCGTTCAATTTTGCGTTCTGCGTGTGCGACTGGTGTGTGAAGGACTAGGGGAGTCTCATGCGGACAGGTTTCCGTAGGATTCGTCTGCTTCGTGTGCGTGCAAACGTCAGACGTGCCGTATGCGGAGCAGCATTGTGCCAAATAGATAGCTGCAGCACGCGATCACGGTTGACTTCCCAACTCCCCGACTCCCAGGTTCACCCCATGTTGCACGCATTGCACAGGTCGTCCCTGCCTCGCCGTGCCTCAAAGCTGGCGACAAAGAACCCTAAGGTAACAGGTTCGCTTCTCAGTCCATGTGCAGCCGGATGATTATCCGCTGGTTTTATACACGCAAACCGTGCACATTCGGGTGAGTTCCTCACTGAATACGTCTGTTCGCTGTCGCAGACGCCGGAAACTTACCTGAATCGTGCGTTCGAGACAAAACGTCGTTCCTCGGCCTCGACGCTACTGAATCTGTGTGAACGGTGTGGGCAGTAGATGGATAAGGTGGCTACAGCCTTCTCGTTTAGCAATTACTATAGTACTGACTGTGAGGCAGCAAAAGATCAAGTGCTTCAGTTCGATGGTGTGCGCTCCGCTTCAACTCTCGATTTTGTCGATGCCAACAGCGTGTACCAACAAACAGTCCTGGTGCGACCTGGTTCTGGCGACGCGTGTCGGCGTCGTCCACGCCCTTCATCGAGGCGCACATCTGCCGGGACAAGGTACACGGTTGGAGAACAAGACGGCACGGGAAAAACGGCTCCGGACTCGTCTGCGACACCGAATCGGCCATTCCCGGCCTATACCGGTCGTAGTACTCCATTTGGGGGTGAAGAGTGTGCCGACATTTCCCGTGCCTGGATTTTTTGAAATACAGTGCAGTACACGTAGGTGCTCACAGGGGATCCCGAATTTCACCACATCAGGGGCAGCTGTCGCCACGCGAGACAGAAATTAGTCGGTGTTGCGCTCTTCAGCGGATGAGTCTTGGAACACCTGCGTAACACATCCGCATCCGCATCACGTATGTTTGACCGAGAGGTAGGGTCATTGTAGCGCTACGCCGTTCACAGATACACAATCCATCACTGCAACGGTCTGCTTGGAACACCTGCGTAACACATCCGCATCCGCATCCGCATCACGTATGTTTGGCCGAGAGGTAGGGTCATTGTAGCGCTACGCCGTTCACAGATGCACAATCCATCACTGCAACGGTCTGCCCGCCGGGCTCTCTCCCTCCAAGTTCCAAGGCGACTTTTTGTTGCACAGAGCAACCTGAAGCCAGCGGTTCCGTTAATGCCTTGCCTCAACATTTCTACTGCTCTACCTAGGTATTTGTGTGTCTCTCGCTGCTTTACCGTTGCAACGTGGGCACAGAACACAGGTGTTGTGCGTGTGTGCTTCAACTACACAGGTACGACGCGGAAGCTGCGCATAGACACCGAAGCGTCGGTTAACGCCCATAGTATATGCTCGGGAAGCGAACGGAGTAATCCTGTCGACTGACTAATGTTGACGTGCATGTTTTCTAACTGCGCGTACACACGTTTAGCCACTCCTTAACACCGTTGCCATTACTTCGTCGATGTCAAACTGGGGGGAGGGACCTCACGCCCCTGGTTGGTCGTGTATAGCCGGGGGCTCGGCCGCACAAATTGAAGCTCCACGTGACTGTGGGGTGTCCCGCGAGGCTGCGCAGCGTCCTCTCCCTGCATCAGGCGCTTCAGTTTTGCGTCGCCCTGGCTCGTACAAAATCATGACTAGTGCTGTGAATTGACTTCTGGCGCCGCCAAGTACGTGCGCGTTCAATTTTGCGTTCTGCGTGTGCGACTGGTGTGTGAAGGACTAGGGAGTCTCATGCGGACAGGTTTCCGTAGGATTCGTCTGCTTCGTGTGCGTGCAAACGTCAGACGTGCCGTATGCGGAGCAGCATTGTGCCAAATAGATAGCTGCAGCACGCGATCACGGTTGACTTCCCAACTCCCCCGACTCCCAGGTTCACCCCATGTTGCACGCATTGCACAGGTCGTCCCTGCCTCGCCGTGCCTCAAAGCTGGCGACAAAGAACCCTAAGGTAACAGGTTCGCTTCTCAGTCCATGTGCAGCCGGATGATTATCCGCTGGTTTTATACACGCAAACCGTGCACATTCGTGTGAGTTCCTCACTGAATACGTCTGTTCGCTGTCGCAGACGCCGGAAACTTACCTGAATCGTGCGTTCGAGACAAAACGTCGTTCCTCGGCCTCGACGCTACTGAATCTGTGTGAACGGTGTGGGCAGTAGATGGATAAGGTGGCTACAGCCTTCTCATTTAGCAATTACTATAGTACTGACTGTGAGGCAGCAAAAAGATCAAGTGCTTCAGTTCGATGGTGTGCGCTCCGCTTCAACTCTCGATTTTGTCGATGCCAACAGCGTGTACCAACAAACAGTCCTGGTGCGACCTGGTTCTGGCGACGCGTGTCGGCGTCGTCCACGCCCTTCATCGAGGCGCACATCTGCCGGGACAAGGTACACGGTTGGAGAACAAGACGGCACGGGAAAAACGGCTCCGGACTCGTCTGCGACACCGAATCGGCCATTCCCGGCCTATACCGGTCGTAGTACTCGATTTGGGGGTGAAGAGTGTGCCGACATTTCCCGTGCCTGGATTTTTGAAATACAGTGCAGTACACGTAGGGTGCTCACAGGGGATCCCGAATTTCACCACATCAGGGGCAGCTGTCGCCACGCGAGACAGAAATTAGTCGGTGTTGCGCTCTTCAGCGGATGAGTCTTGGAACACCTGCGTAACACATCCGCATCCGCATCACGTATGTTTGACCGAGAGGTAGGGTCATTGTAGCGCTACGCCGTTCACAGATACACAATCCATCACTGCAACGGTCTGCTTGGAACACCTGCGTAACACATCCGCATCCGCATCCGCATCACGTATGTTTGGCCGAGAGGTAGGGTCATTGTAGCGCTACGCCGTTCACAGATGCACAATCCATCACTGCAATTGTAGCCGCCGTCCGATACACAATCCAGGTTTGGCGGTCTGCCCGCCGGGCTCTCTCCCTCAAGTTCCAAGGCGACTTTTTGTTGCACAGAGCAACCTGAAGCCAGCGGTTCCGTTAATGCCTTGCCTCAACATTTCTACTGCTCTACCTAGGTATTTGTGTGTCTCTCGCTGCTTTACCGTTGCAACGTGGGCACAGAACACAGGTGTTGTGCGTGTGTGCTTCAACTACACAGGTACGACGCGGAAGCTGCGCATAGACACCGAAGCGTCGGTTAACGCCCATAGTATATGCTCGGGAAGCGAACGGAGTAATCCTGTCGACTGACTAATGTTGACGTGCATGTTTTCTAACTGCGCGTACACACGTTTAGCCACTCCTTAACACCGTTGCCATTACTTCGTCGATGTCAAACTGGGGGGAGGGACCTCACGCCCCTGGTTGGTCGTGTATAGCCGGGGCTCGGCCGCACAAATTGAAGCTCCACGTGACTGTGGGTGTCCCGCGAGGCTGCGCAGCGTCCTCTCCCTGCATCAGGCGCTTCAGTTTTGCGTCGCCCTGGCTCGTACAAAATCATGACTAGTGCTGTGAATTGACTTCTGGCGCCGCCAAGTACGTGCGCGTTCAATTTTGCGTTCTGCGTGTGCGACTGGTGTGTGAAGGACTAGGGGAGTCTCATGCGGACAGGTTTCCGTAGGATTCGTCTGCTTCGTGTGCGTGCAAACGTCAGACGTGCCGTATGCGGAGCAGCATTGTGCCAAATAGATAGCTGCAGCACGCGATCACGGTTGACTTCCCAACTCCCCGACTCCCAGGTTCACCCCATGTTGCACGCATTGCACAGGTCGTCCCTGCCTCGCCGTGCCTCAAAGCTGGCGACAAAGAACCCTAAGGTAACAGGTTCGCTTCTCAGTCCATGTGCAGCCGGATGATTATCCGCTGGTTTTATACACGCAAACCGTGCACATTCGTGTGAGTTCCTCACTGAATACGTCTGTTCGCTGTCGCAGACGCCGGAAACTTACCTGAATCGTGCGTTCGAGACAAAACGTCGTTCCTCGGCCTCGACGCTACTGAATCTGTGTGAACGGTGTGGGCAGTAGATGGATAAGGTGGCTACAGCCTTCTCGTTTAGCAATTACTATAGTACTGACTGTGAGGCAGCAAAAAGATCAAGTGCTTCAGTTCGATGGTGTGCGCTCCGCTTCAACTCTCGATTTTGTCGATGCCAACAGCGTGTACCAACAAACAGTCCTGGTGCGACCTGGTTCTGGCGACGCGTGTCGGCGTCGTCCACGCCCTTCATCGAGGCGCACATCTGCCGGGACAAGGTACACGGTTGGAGAACAAGACGGCACGGGAAAAACGGCTCCGGACTCGTCTGCGACACCGAATCGGCCATTCCCGGCCTATACCGGTCGTAGTACTCGATTTGGGGGTGAAGAGTGTGCCGACATTTCCCGTGCCTGGATTTTTGAAATACAGTGCAGTACACGTAGGGTGCTCACAGGGGATCCCGAATTTCACCACATCAGGGGCAGCTGTCGCCACGCGAGACAGAAATTAGTCGGTGTTGCGCTCTTCAGCGGATGAGTCTTGGAACACCTGCGTAACACATCCGCATCCGCATCACGTATGTTTGACCGAGAGGTAGGTCATTGTAGCGCTACGCCGTTCACAGATACACAATCCATCACTGCAACGGTCTGCTTGCAACGGTCGAACACCTGCGTAACACATCCGCATCCGCATCCGCATCACGTATGTTTGGCCGAGAGGTAGGGTCATTGTAGCGCTACGCCGTTCACAGATCTGCACAATCCATCACTGCAACGGTCTGCCCGCCGGGCTCTCTCCCCAAGTTCCAAGGCGACTTTTTGTTGCACAGAGCAACCTGAAGCCAGCGGTTCCGTTAATGCCTTGCCTCAACATTTCTACTGCTCTACCTAGGTATTTGTGTGTCTCTCGCTGCTTTACCGTTGCAACGTGGGCACAGAACACAGGTGTTGTGCGTGTGTGCTTCAACTACACAGGTACGACGCGGAAGCTGCGCATAGACACCGAAGCGTCGGTTAACGCCCATAGTATATGCTCGGGAAGCGAACGGAGTAATCCTGTCGACTGACTAATGTTGACGTGCATGTTTTCTAACTGCGCGTACACACGTTTAGCCACTCCTTAACACCGTTGCCATTACTTCGTCGATGTCAAACTGGGGAGGGACCTCACGCCCTGGTTGGTCGTGTATAGCCGGGGCTCGGCCGCACAAATTGAAGCTCCACGTGACTGTGGGGTGTCCCGCGAGGCTGCGCAGCGTCCTCTCCCCTGCATCAGGCGCTTCAGTTTTGCGTCGCCCTGGCTCGTACAAAATCATGACTAGTGCTGTGAATTGACTTCTGGCGCCGCCAAGTACGTGCGCGTTCAATTTTGCGTTCTGCGTGTGCGACTGGTGTGTGAAGGACTAGGGGAGTCTCATGCGGACAGGTTTCCGTAGGATTCGTCTGCTTCGTGTGCGTGCAAACGTCAGACGTGCCGTATGCGGAGCAGCATTGTGCCAAATAGATAGCTGCAGCACGCGATCACGGTTGACTTCCCAACTCCCCGACTCCCAGGTTCACCCCATGTTGCACGCATTGCACAGGTCGTCCCTGCCTCGCCGTGCCTCAAAGCTGGCGACAAAGAACCCTAAGGTAACAGGTTCGCTTCTCAGTCCATGTGCAGCCGGATGATTATCCGCTGGTTTTATACACGCAAACCGTGCACATTCGTGTGAGTTCCTCACTGAATACGTCTGTTCGCTGTCGCAGACGCCGGAAACTTACCTGAATCGTGCGTTCGAGACAAAACGTCGTTCCTCGGCCTCGACGCTACTGAATCTGTGTGAACGGTGTGGGCAGTAGATGGATAAGGTGGCTACAGCCTTCTCATTTAGCAATTACTATAGTACTGACTGTGAGGCAGCAAAAGATCAAGTGCTTCAGTTCGATGGTGTGCGCTCCGCTTCAACTCTCGATTTTGTCGATGCCAACAGCGTGTACCAACAAACAGTCCTGGTGCGACCTGGTTCTGGCGACGCGTGTCGGCGTCGTCCACGCCCTTCATCGAGGCGCACATCTGCCGGGACAAGGTACACGGTTGGAGAACAAGACGGCACGGGAAAAACGGCTCCGGACTCGTCTGCGACACCGAATCGGCCATTCCCGGCCTATACCGGTCGTAGTACTCGATTTGGGGGTGAAGAGTGTGCCGACATTTCCCGTGCCTGGATTTTTGAAATACAGTGCAGTACACGTAGGGTGCTCACAGGGGATCCCGAATTTCACCACATCAGGGGCAGCTGTCGCCACGCGAGACAGAAATTAGTCGGTGTTGCGCTCTTCAGCGGATGAGTCTTGGAACACCTGCGTAACACATCCGCATCCGCATCACGTATGTTTGACCGAGAGGTAGGGTCATTGTAGCGCTACGCCGTTCACAGATACACAATCCATCACTGCAACGGTCTGCTTGCACCTGCATAACACATCCGCATCCGCATCCGCATCACGTATGTTTGGCCGAGAGGTAGGGTCATTGTAGCGCTACGCCGTTCACAGATGCACAATCCATCACTGCAACGGTCTGCCCGCCGGGCTCTCTCCCTCCAAGTTCCAAGGCGACTTTTTGTTGCACAGAGCAACCTGAAGCCAGCGGTTCCGTTAATGCCTTGCCTCAACATTTCTACTGCTCTACCTAGGTATTTGTGTGTCTCTCGCTGCTTTACCGTTGCAACGTGGGCACAGAACACAGGTGTTGTGCGTGTGTGCTTCAACTACACAGGTACGACGCGGAAGCTGCGCATAGACACCGAAGCGTCGGTTAACGCCCATAGTATATGCTCGGGAAGCGAACGGAGTAATCCTGTCGACTGACTAATGTTGACGTGCATGTTTTCTAACTGCGCGTACACACGTTTAGCCACTCCTTAACACCGTTGCCATTACTTCGTCGATGTCAAACTGGGGGGAGGGACCTCACGCCCCTGGTTGGTCGTGTATAGCCGGGGGCTCGGCCGCACAAATTGAAGCTCCACGTGACTGTGGGGTGTCCCGCGAGGCTGCGCAGCGTCCTCTCCTGCATCAGGCGCTTCAGTTTTGCGTCGCCCTGGCTCGTACAAAATCATGACTAGTGCTGTGAATTGACTTCTGGCGCCGCCAAGTACGTGCGCGTTCAATTTTGCGTTCTGCGTGTGCGACTGGTGTGTGAAGGACTAGGGGAGTCTCATGCGGACAGGTTTCCGTAGGATTCGTCTGCTTCGTGTGCGTGCAAACGTCAGACGTGCCGTATGCGGAGCAGCATTGTGCCAAATAGATAGCTGCAGCACGCGATCACGGTTGACTTCCCAACTCCCCGACTCCCAGGTTCACCCCATGTTGCACGCATTGCACAGGTCGTCCCTGCCTCGCCGTGCCTCAAAGCTGGCGACAAAGAACCCTAAGGTAACAGGTTCGCTTCTCAGTCCATGTGCAGCCGGATGATTATCCGCTGGTTTTATACACGCAAACCGTGCACATTCGTGTGAGTTCCTCACTGAATACGTCTGTTCGCTGTCGCAGACGCCGGAAACTTACCTGAATCGTGCGTTCGAGACAAAACGTCGTTCCTCGGCCTCGACGCTACTGAATCTGTGTGAACGGTGTGGGCAGTAGATGGATAAGGTGGCTACAGCCTTCTCGTTTAGCAATTACTATAGTACTGACTGTGAGGCAGCAAAAGATCAAGTGCTTCAGTTCGATGGTGTGCGCTCCGCTTCAACTCTCGATTTTGTCGATGCCAACAGCGTGTACCAACAAACAGTCCTGGTGCGACCTGGTTCTGGCGACGCGTGTCGGCGTCGTCCACGCCCTTCATCGAGGCGCACATCTGCCGGGACAAGGTACACGGTTGGAGAACAAGACGGCACGGGAAAAACGGCTCCGGACTCGTCTGCGACACCGAATCGGCCATTCCCGGCCTATACCGGTCGTAGTACTCGATTTGGGGGTGAAGAGTGTGCCGACATTTCCCGTGCCTGGATTTTGAAATACAGTGCAGTACACGTAGGGTGCTCACAGGGGATCCCGAATTTCACCACATCAGGGGCAGCTGTCGCCACGCGAGACAGAAATTAGTCGGTGTTGCGCTCTTCAGCGGATGAGTCTTGGAACACCTGCGTAACACATCCGCATCCGCATCACGTATGTTTGACCGAGAGGTAGGGTCATTGTAGCGCTACGCCGTTCACAGATACACAATCCATCACTGCAACGGTCTGCTTGGAACACCTGCGTAACACATCCGCATCCGCATCCGCATCACGTATGTTTGGCCGAGAGGTAGGGTCATTGTAGCGCTACGCCGTTCACAGATACACAATCCATCACTGCAACGGTCTGCCCGCCGGGCTCTCTCCCTCCAAGTTCCAAGGCGACTTTTTTGTTGCACAGAGCAACCTGAAGCCAGCGGTTCCGTTAATGCCTTGCCTCAACATTTCTACTGCTCTACCTCAGGTATTTGTGTGTCTCTCGCTGCTTTACCGTTGCAACGTGGGCACAGAACACAGGTGTTGTGCGTGTGTGCTTCAACTACACAGGTACGACGCGGAAGCTGCGCATAGACACCGAAGCGTCGGTTAACGCCCATAGTATATGCTCGGGAAGCGAACGGAGTAATCCTGTCGACTGACTAATGTTGACGTGCATGTTTTCTAACTGCGCGTACACACGTTTAGCCACTCCTTAACACCGTTGCCATTACTTCGTCGATGTCAAACTGGGAGGGACCTCACGCCCCTGGTTGGTCGTGTATAGCCGGGGCTCGGCCGCACAAATTGAAGCTCCACGTGACTGTGGGTGTCCCGCGAGGCTGCGCAGCGTCCTCTCCCTGCATCAGGCGCTTCAGTTTTGCGTCGCCCTGGCTCGTACAAAATCATGACTAGTGCTGTGAATTGACTTCTGGCGCCGCCAAGTACGTGCGCGTTCAATTTTGCGTTCTGCGTGTGCGACTGGTGTGTGAAGGACTAGGGAGTCTCATGCGGACAGGTTTCCGTAGGATTCGTCTGCTTCGTGTGCGTGCAAACGTCAGACGTGCCGTATGCGGAGCAGCATTGTGCCAAATAGATAGCTGCAGCACGCGATCACGGTTGACTTCCCAACTCCCGACTCCCAGGTTCACCCCATGTTGCACGCATTGCACAGGTCGTCCCTGCCTCGCCGTGCCTCAAAGCTGGCGACAAAGAACCCTAAGGTAACAGGTTCGCTTCTCAGTCCATGTGCAGCCGGATGATTATCCGCTGGTTTTATACACGCAAACCGTGCACATTCGTGTGAGTTCCTCACTGAATACGTCTGTTCGCTGTCGCAGACGCCGGAAACTTACCTGAATCGTGCGTTCGAGACAAAACGTCGTTCCTCGGCCTCGACGCTACTGAATCTGTGTGAACGGTGTGGGCAGTAGATGGATAAGGTGGCTACAGCCTTCTCGTTTAGCAATTACTATAGTACTGACTGTGAGGCAGCAAAAGATCAAGTGCTTCAGTTCGATGGTGTGCGCTCCGCTTCAACTCTCGATTTTGTCGATGCCAACAGCGTGTACCAACAAACAGTCCTGGTGCGACCTGGTTCTGGCGACGCGTGTCGGCGTCGTCCACGCCCTTCATCGAGGCGCACATCTGCCGGGACAAGGTACACGGTTGGAGAACAAGACGGCACGGAAAAACGGCTCCGGACTCGTCTGCGACACCGAATCGGCCATTCCCGGCCTATACCGGTCGTAGTACTCGATTTGGGGGTGAAGAGTGTGCCGACATTTCCCGTGCCTGGATTTTTGAAATACAGTGCAGTACACGTAGGGTGCTCACAGGGGATCCCGAATTTCACCACATCAGGGGCAGCTGTCGCCACGCGAGACAGAAATTAGTCGGTGTTGCGCTCTTCAGCGGATGAGTCTTGGAACACCTGCGTAACACATCCGCATCCGCATCACGTATGTTTGACCGAGAGGTAGGGTCATTGTAGCGCTACGCCGTTCACAGATACACAATCCATCACTGCAACGGTCTGCTTGGAACACCTGCGTAACACATCCGCATCCGCATCCGCATCACGTATGTTTGGCCGAGAGGTAGGGTCATTGTAGCGCTACGCCGTTCACAGATGCACAATCCATCACTGCAACGGTCTGCCCGCCGGGCTCTCTCCCTCCAAGTTCCAAGGCGACTTTTTGTTGCACAGAGCAACCTGAAGCCAGCGGTTCCGTTAATGCCTTGCCTCAACATTTCTACTGCTCTACCTAGGTATTTGTGTGTCTCTCGCTGCTTTACCGTTGCAACGTGGGCACAGAACACAGGTGTTGTGCGTGTGTGCTTCAACTACACAGGTACGACGCGGAAGCTGCGCATAGACACCGAAGCGTCGGTTAACGCCCATAGTATATGCTCGGGAAGCGAACGGAGTAATCCTGTCGACTGACTAATGTTGACGTGCATGTTTTCTAACTGCGCGTACACACGTTTAGCCACTCCTTAACACCGTTGCCATTACTTCGTCGATGTCAAACTGGGGGGAGGGACCTCACGCCCCTGGTTGGTCGTGTATAGCCGGGGGCTCGGCCGCACAAATTGAAGCTCCACGTGACTGTGGGGTGTCCCGCGAGGCTGCGCAGCGTCCTCTCCCCTGCATCAGGCGCTTCAGTTTTGCGTCGCCCTGGCTCGTACAAAATCATGACTAGTGCTGTGAATTGACTTCTGGCGCCGCCAAGTACGTGCGCGTTCAATTTTGCGTTCTGCGTGTGCGACTGGTGTGTGAAGGACTAGGGGAGTCTCATGCGGACAGGTTTCCGTAGGATTCGTCTGCTTCGTGTGCGTGCAAACGTCAGACGTGCCGTATGCGGAGCAGCATTGTGCCAAATAGATAGCTGCAGCACGCGATCACGGTTGACTTCCCAACTCCCCGACTCCCAGGTTCACCCCATGTTGCACGCATTGCACAGGTCGTCCCTGCCTCGCCGTGCCTCAAAGCTGGCGACAAAGAACCCTAAGGTAACAGGTTCGCTTCTCAGTCCATGTGCAGCCGGATGATTATCCGCTGGTTTTATACACGCAAACCGTGCACATTCGTGTGAGTTCCTCACTGAATACGTCTGTTCGCTGTCGCAGACGCCGGAAACTTACCTGAATCGTGCGTTCGAGACAAAACGTCGTTCCTCGGCCTCGACGCTACTGAATCTGTGTGAACGGTGTGGGCAGTAGATGGATAAGGTGGCTACAGCCTTCTCGTTTAGCAATTACTATAGTACTGACTGTGAGGCAGCAAAAGATCAAGTGCTTCAGTTCGATGGTGTGCGCTCCGCTTCAACTCTCGATTTTGTCGATGCCAACAGCGTGTACCAACAAACAGTCCTGGTGCGACCTGGTTCTGGCGACGCGTGTCGGCGTCGTCCACGCCCTTCATCGAGGCGCACATCTGCCGGGACAAGGTACACGGTTGGAGAACAAGACGGCACGGGAAAAACGGCTCCGGACTCGTCTGCGACACCGAATCGGCCATTCCCGGCCTATACCGGTCGTAGTACTCGATTTGGGGGTGAAGAGTGTGCCGACATTTCCCGTGCCTGGATTTTTGAAATACAGTGCAGTACACGTAGGGTGCTCACAGGGGATCCCGAATTTCACCACATCAGGGGCAGCTGTCGCCACGCGAGACAGAAATTAGTCGGTGTTGCGCTCTTCAGCGGATGAGTCTTGGAACACCTGCGTAACACATCCGCATCCGCATCACGTATGTTTGACCGAGAGGTAGGGTCATTGTAGCGCTACGCCGTTCACAGATACACAATCCATCACTGCAACGGTCTGCTGCGTAACACATCCGCATCCGCATCCGCATCACGTATGTTTGGCCGAGAGGTAGGGTCATTGTAGCGCTACGCCGTTCACAGATGCACAATCCATCACTGCAACGGTCTGCCCGCCGGGCTCTCTCCAAGTTCCAAGGCGACTTTTTGTTGCACAGAGCAACCTGAAGCCAGCGGTTCCGTTAATGCCTTGCCTCAACATTTCTACTGCTCTACCTAGGTATTTGTGTGTCTCTCGCTGCTTTACCGTTGCAACGTGGGCACAGAACACAGGTGTTGTGCGTGTGTGCTTCAACTACACAGGTACGACGCGGAAGCTGCGCATAGACACCGAAGCGTCGGTTAACGCCCATAGTATATGCTCGGGAAGCGAACGGAGTAATCCTGTCGACTGACTAATGTTGACGTGCATGTTTTCTAACTGCGCGTACACACGTTTAGCCACTCCTTAACACCGTTGCCATTACTTCGTCGATGTCAAACTGGGGGGAGGGACCTCACGCCCCTGGTTGGTCGTGTATAGCCGGGGGCTCGGCCGCACAAATTGAAGCTCCACGTGACTGTGGGTGTCCCGCGAGGCTGCGCAGCGTCCTCTCCCTGCATCAGGCGCTTCAGTTTTGCGTCGCCCTGGCTCGTACAAAATCATGACTAGTGCTGTGAATTGACTTCTGGCGCCGCCAAGTACGTGCGCGTTCAATTTTGCGTTCTGCGTGTGCGACTGGTGTGTGAAGGACTAGGGGAGTCTCATGCGGACAGGTTTCCGTAGGATTCGTCTGCTTCGTGTGCGTGCAAACGTCAGACGTGCCGTATGCGGAGCAGCATTGTGCCAAATAGATAGCTGCAGCACGCGATCACGGTTGACTTCCCAACTCCCCCGACTCCCAGGTTCACCCCATGTTGCACGCATTGCACAGGTCGTCCCTGCCTCGCCGTGCCTCAAAGCTGGCGACAAAGAACCCTAAGGTAACAGGTTCGCTTCTCAGTCCATGTGCAGCCGGATGATTATCCGCTGGTTTTATACACGCAAACCGTGCACATTCGTGTGAGTTCCTCACTGAATACGTCTGTTCGCTGTCGCAGACGCCGGAAACTTACCTGAATCGTGCGTTCGAGACAAAACGTCGTTCCTCGGCCTCGACGCTACTGAATCTGTGTGAACGGTGTGGGCAGTAGATGGATAAGGTGGCTACAGCCTTCTCGTTTAGCAATTACTATAGTACTGACTGTGAGGCAGCAAAAGATCAAGTGCTTCAGTTCGATGGTGTGCGCTCCGCTTCAACTCTCGATTTTGTCGATGCCAACAGCGTGTACCAACAAACAGTCCTGGTGCGACCTGGTTCTGGCGACGCGTGTCGGCGTCGTCCACGCCCTTCATCGAGGCGCACATCTGCCGGGACAAGGTACACGGTTGGAGAACAAGACGGCACGGGAAAAACGGCTCCGGACTCGTCTGCGACACCGAATCGGCCATTCCCGGCCTATACCGGTCGTAGTACTCGATTTGGGGGTGAAGAGTGTGCCGACATTTCCCGTGCCTGGATTTTTGAAATACAGTGCAGTACACGTAGGGTGCTCACAGGGGATCCCGAATTTCACCACATCAGGGGCAGCTGTCGCCACGCGAGACAGAAATTAGTCGGTGTTGCGCTCTTCAGCGGATGAGTCTTGGAACACCTGCGTAACACATCCGCATCCGCATCACGTATGTTTGACCGAGAGGTAGGGTCATTGTAGCGCTACGCCGTTCACAGATACACAATCCATCACTGCAACGGTCTGCTTGGAACACCTGCGTAACACATCCGCATCCGCATCCGCATCACGTATGTTTGGCCGAGAGGTAGGGTCATTGTAGCGCTACGCCGTTCACAGATGCACAATCCATCACTGCAACGGTCTGCCCGCCGGGCTCTCTCCAAGTTCCAAGGCGACTTTTTGTTGCACAGAGCAACCTGAAGCCAGCGGTTCCGTTAATGCCTTGCCTCAACATTTCTACTGCTCTACCTAGGTATTTGTGTGTCTCTCGCTGCTTTACCGTTGCAACGTGGGCACAGAACACAGGTGTTGTGCGTGTGTGCTTCAACTACACAGGTACGACGCGGAAGCTGCGCATAGACACCGAAGCGTCGGTTAACGCCCATAGTATATGCTCGGGAAGCGAACGGGTAATCCTGTCGACTGACTAATGTTGACGTGCATGTTTTCTAACTGCGCGTACACACGTTTAGCCACTCCTTAACACCGTTGCCATTACTTCGTCGATGTCAAACTGGGGGGAGGGACCTCACGCCCCTGGTTGGTCGTGTATAGCCGGGGGCTCGGCCGCACAAATTGAAGCTCCACGTGACTGTGGGGTGTCCCGCGAGGCTGCGCAGCGTCCTCTCCCTGCATCAGGCGCTTCAGTTTTGCGTCGCCCTGGCTCGTACAAAATCATGACTAGTGCTGTGAATTGACTTCTGGCGCCGCCAAGTACGTGCGCGTTCAATTTTGCGTTCTGCGTGTGCGACTGGTGTGTGAAGGACTAGGGAGTCTCATGCGGACAGGTTTCCGTAGGATTCGTCTGCTTCGTGTGCGTGCAAACGTCAGACGTGCCGTATGCGGAGCAGCATTGTGCCAAATAGATAGCTGCAGCACGCGATCACGGTTGACTTCCCAACTCCCCGACTCCCAGGTTCACCCCATGTTGCACGCATTGCACAGGTCGTCCCTGCCTCGCCGTGCCTCAAAGCTGGCGACAAAGAACCCTAAGGTAACAGGTTCGCTTCTCAGTCCATGTGCAGCCGGATGATTATCCGCTGGTTTTATACACGCAAACCGTGCACATTCGTGTGAGTTCCTCACTGAATACGTCTGTTCGCTGTCGCAGACGCCGGAAACTTACCTGAATCGTGCGTTCGAGACAAAACGTCGTTCCTCGGCCTCGACGCTACTGAATCTGTGTGAACGGTGTGGGCAGTAGATGGATAAGGTGGCTACAGCCTTCTCGTTTAGCAATTACTATAGTACTGACTGTGAGGCAGCAAAAGATCAAGTGCTTCAGTTCGATGGTGTGCGCTCCGCTTCAACTCTCGATTTTGTCGATGCCAACAGCGTGTACCAACAAACAGTCCTGGTGCGACCTGGTTCTGGCGACGCGTGTCGGCGTCGTCCACGCCCTTCATCGAGGCGCACATCTGCCGGGACAAGGTACACGGTTGGAGAACAAGACGGCACGGGAAAACGGCTCCGGACTCGTCTGCGACACCGAATCGGCCATTCCCGGCCTATACCGGTCGTAGTACTCGATTTGGGGGTGAAGAGTGTGCCGACATTTCCCGTGCCTGGATTTTTGAAATACAGTGCAGTACACGTAGGGTGCTCACAGGGGATCCCGAATTTCACCACATCAGGGGCAGCTGTCGCCACGCGAGACAGAAATTAGTCGGTGTTGCGCTCTTCAGCGGATGAGTCTTGGAACACCTGCGTAACACATCCGCATCCGCATCACGTATGTTTGACCGAGAGGTAGGGTCATTGTAGCGCTACGCCGTTCACAGATACACAATCCATCACTGCAACGGTCTGCTTGGAACACCTGCGTAACACATCCGCATCCGCATCCGCATCACGTATGTTTGGCCGAGAGGTAGGGTCATTGTAGCGCTACGCCGTTCACAGATGCACAATCCATCACTGCAACGGTCTGCCCGCCGGGCTCTCTCCCTCCAAGTTCCAAGGCGACTTTTTGTTGCACAGAGCAACCTGAAGCCAGCGGTTCCGTTAATGCCTTGCCTCAACATTTCTACTGCTCTACCTAGGTATTTGTGTGTCTCTCGCTGCTTTACCGTTGCAACGTGGGCACAGAACACAGGTGTTGTGCGTGTGTGCTTCAACTACACAGGTACGACGCGGAAGCTGCGCATAGACACCGAAGCGTCGGTTAACGCCCATAGTATATGCTCGGGAAGCGAACGGGTAATCCTGTCGACTGACTAATGTTGACGTGCATGTTTTCTAACTGCGCGTACACACGTTTAGCCACTCCTTAACACCGTTGCCATTACTTCGTCGATGTCAAACTGGGGGGAGGGACCTCACGCCCCTGGTTGGTCGTGTATAGCCGGGGGCTCGGCCGCACAAATTGAAGCTCCACGTGACTGTGGGGTGTCCCGCGAGGCTGCGCAGCGTCCTCTCCCTGCATCAGGCGCTTCAGTTTTGCGTCGCCCTGGCTCGTACAAAATCATGACTAGTGCTGTGAATTGACTTCTGGCGCCGCCAAGTACGTGCGCGTTCAATTTTGCGTTCTGCGTGTGCGACTGGTGTGTGAAGGACTAGGGAGTCTCATGCGGACAGGTTTCCGTAGGATTCGTCTGCTTCGTGTGCGTGCAAACGTCAGACGTGCCGTATGCGGAGCAGCATTGTGCCAAATAGATAGCTGCAGCACGCGATCACGGTTGACTTCCCAACTCCCCCGACTCCCAGGTTCACCCCATGTTGCACGCATTGCACAGGTCGTCCCTGCCTCGCCGTGCCTCAAAGCTGGCGACAAAGAACCCTAAGGTAACAGGTTCGCTTCTCAGTCCATGTGCAGCCGGATGATTATCCGCTGGTTTTATACACGCAAACCGTGCACATTCGTGTGAGTTCCTCACTGAATACGTCTGTTCGCTGTCGCAGACGCCGAAACTTACCTGAATCGTGCGTTCGAGACAAAACGTCGTTCCTCGGCCTCGACGCTACTGAATCTGTGTGAACGGTGTGGGCAGTAGATGGATAAGGTGGCTACAGCCTTCTCGTTTAGCAATTACTATAGTACTGACTGTGAGGCAGCAAAAGATCAAGTGCTTCAGTTCGATGGTGTGCGCTCCGCTTCAACTCTCGATTTTGTCGATGCCAACAGCGTGTACCAACAAACAGTCCTGGTGCGACCTGGTTCTGGCGACGCGTGTCGGCGTCGTCCACGCCCTTCATCGAGGCGCACATCTGCCGGGACAAGGTACACGGTTGGAGAACAAGACGGCACGGGAAAAACGGCTCCGGACTCGTCTGCGACACCGAATCGGCCATTCCCGGCCTATACCGGTCGTAGTACTCGATTTGGGGGTGAAGAGTGTGCCGACATTTCCCGTGCCTGGATTTTTGAAATACAGTGCAGTACACGTAGGGTGCTCACAGGGGATCCCGAATTTCACCACATCAGGGGCAGCTGTCGCCACGCGAGACAGAAATTAGTCGGTGTTGCGCTCTTCAGCGGATGAGTCTTGGAACACCTGCGTAACACATCCGCATCCGCATCACGTATGTTTGACCGAGAGGTAGGGTCATTGTAGCGCTACGCCGTTCACAGATACACAATCCATCACTGCAACGGTCTGCTTGGAACACCTGCATCCGTCCGCAACACATCCGCATCCGCATCCGCATCACGTATGTTTGGCCGAGATCCGTAGTATGTCATTGTAGCGCTACGCCGTTCACAGATGCACAATCCATCACTGCAACGGTCTGCCCGCCGGGCTCTCTCCCTCCAAGTTCCAAGGCGACTTTTTGTTGCACAGAGCAACCTGAAGCCAGCGGTTCCGTTAATGCCTTGCCTCAACATTTCTACTGCTCTACCTAGGTATTTGTGTGTCTCTCGCTGCTTTACCGTTGCAACGTGGGCACAGAACACAGGTGTTGTGCGTGTGTGCTTCAACTACACACAGGTACGACGCGGAAGCTGCGCATAGACACCGAAGCGTCGGTTAACGCCCATAGTATATGCTCGGGAAGCGAACGGAGTAATCCTGTCGACTGACTAATGTTGACGTGCATGTTTTCTAACTGCGCGTACACGTTTAGCCACTCCTTAACACCGTTGCCATTACTTCGTCGATGTCAAACTGGGGAGGGACCTCACGCCCCTGGTTGGTCGTGTATAGCCGGGGCTCGGCCGCACAAATTGAAGCTCCACGTGACTGTGGGGTGTCCCGCGAGGCTGCGCAGCGTCCTCTCCCCTGCATCAGGCGCTTCAGTTTTGCGTCGCCCTGGCTCGTACAAAATCATGACTAGTGCTGTGAATTGACTTCTGGCGCCGCCAAGTACGTGCGCGTTCAATTTTGCGTTCTGCGTGTGCGACTGGTGTGTGAAGGACTAGGGAGTCTCATGCGGACAGGTTTCCGTAGGATTCGTCTGCTTCGTGTGCGTGCAAACGTCAGACGTGCCGTATGCGGAGCAGCATTGTGCCAAATAGATAGCTGCAGCACGCGATCACGGTTGACTTCCCAACTCCCCGACTCCCAGGTTCACCCCATGTTGCACGCATTGCACAGGTCGTCCCTGCCTCGCCGTGCCTCAAAGCTGGCGACAAAGAACCCTAAGGTAACAGGTTCGCTTCTCAGTCCATGTGCAGCCGGATGATTATCCGCTGGTTTTATACACGCAAACCGTGCACATTCGTGTGAGTTCCTCACTGAATACGTCTGTTCGCTGTCGCAGACGCCGGAAACTTACCTGAATCGTGCGTTCGAGACAAAACGTCGTTCCTCGGCCTCGACGCTACTGAATCTGTGTGAACGGTGTGGGCAGTAGATGGATAAGGTGGCTACAGCCTTCTCGTTTAGCAATTACTATAGTACTGACTGTGAGGCAGCAAAAAGATCAAGTGCTTCAGTTCGATGGTGTGCGCTCCGCTTCAACTCTCGATTTTGTCGATGCCAACAGCGTGTACCAACAAACAGTCCTGGTGCGACCTGGTTCTGGCGACGCGTGTCGGCGTCGTCCACGCCCTTCATCGAGGCGCACATCTGCCGGGACAAGGTACACGGTTGGAGAACAAGACGGCACGGGAAAAACGGCTCCGGACTCGTCTGCGACACCGAATCGGCCATTCCCGGCCTATACCGGTCGTAGTACTCGATTTGGGGGTGAAGAGTGTGCCGACATTTCCCGTGCCTGGATTTTTGAAATACAGTGCAGTACACGTAGGGTGCTCACAGGGGATCCCGAATTTCACCACATCAGGGGCAGCTGTCGCCACGCGAGACAGAAATTAGTCGGTGTTGCGCTCTTCAGCGGATGAGTCTTGGAACACCTGCGTAACACATCCGCATCCGCATCACGTATGTTTGACCGAGAGGTAGGGTCATTGTAGCGCTACGCCGTTCACAGATACACAATCCATCACTGCAACGGTCTGCTTGGAACACCTGCGTAACACATCCGCATCCGCATCCGCATCACGTATGTTTGGCCGAGAGGTAGGGTCATTGTAGCGCTACGCCGTTCACAGATACACAATCCATCACTGCAACGGTCTGCCCGCCGGGCTCTCTCCTCCAAAGTTCCAAGGCGACTTTTTGTTGCACAGAGCAACCTGAAGCCAGCGGTTCCGTTAATGCCTTGCCTCAACATTTCTACTGCTCTACCTAGGTATTTGTGTGTCTCTCGCTGCTTTACCGTTGCAACGTGGGCACAGAACACAGGTGTTGTGCGTGTGTGCTTCAACTACACAGGTACGACGCGGAAGCTGCGCATAGACACCGAAGCGTCGGTTAACGCCCATAGTATATGCTCGGGAAGCGAACGGAGTAATCCTGTCGACTGACTAATGTTGACGTGCATGTTTTCTAACTGCGCGTACACGTTTAGCCACTCCTTAACACCGTTGCCATTACTTCGTCGATGTCAAACTGGGGGGAGGGACCTCACGCCCCTGGTTGGTCGTGTATAGCCGGGGGCTCGGCCGCACAAATTGAAGCTCCACGTGACTGTGGGGTGTCCCGCGAGGCTGCGCAGCGTCCTCTCCCTGCATCAGGCGCTTCAGTTTTGCGTCGCCCTGGCTCGTACAAAATCATGACTAGTGCTGTGAATTGACTTCTGGCGCCGCCAAGTACGTGCGCGTTCAATTTTGCGTTCTGCGTGTGCGACTGGTGTGTGAAGGACTAGGGGAGTCTCATGCGGACAGGTTTCCGTAGGATTCGTCTGCTTCGTGTGCGTGCAAACGTCAGACGTGCCGTATGCGGAGCAGCATTGTGCCAAATAGATAGCTGCAGCACGCGATCACGGTTGACTTCCCAACTCCCCCGACTCCCAGGTTCACCCCATGTTGCACGCATTGCACAGGTCGTCCCTGCCTCGCCGTGCCTCAAAGCTGGCGACAAAGAACCCTAAGGTAACAGGTTCGCTTCTCAGTCCATGTGCAGCCGGATGATTATCCGCTGGTTTTATACACGCAAACCGTGCACATTCGTGTGAGTTCCTCACTGAATACGTCTGTTCGCTGTCGCAGACGCCGGAAACTTACCTGAATCGTGCGTTCGAGACAAAACGTCGTTCCTCGGCCTCGACGCTACTGAATCTGTGTGAACGGTGTGGGCAGTAGATGGATAAGGTGGCTACAGCCTTCTCGTTTAGCAATTACTATAGTACTGACTGTGAGGCAGCAAAAGATCAAGTGCTTCAGTTCGATGGTGTGCGCTCCGCTTCAACTCTCGATTTTGTCGATGCCAACAGCGTGTACCAACAAACAGTCCTGGTGCGACCTGGTTCTGGCGACGCGTGTCGGCGTCGTCCACGCCCTTCATCGAGGCGCACATCTGCCGGGACAAGGTACACGGTTGGAGAACAAGACGGCACGGGAAAAACGGCTCCGGACTCGTCTGCGACACCGAATCGGCCATTCCCGGCCTATACCGGTCGTAGTACTCGATTTGGGGTGAAGAGTGTGCCGACATTTCCCGTGCCTGGATTTTTGAAATACAGTGCAGTACACGTAGGGTGCTCACCACAGGGGATCCCGAATTTCACCACATCAGGGGCAGCTGTCGCCACGCGAGACAGAAATTAGTCGGTGTTGCGCTCTTCAGCGGATGAGTCTTGGAACACCTGCGTAACACATCCGCATCCGCATCACGTATGTTTGACCGAGAGGTAGGGTCATTGTAGCGCTACGCCGTTCACAGATACACAATCCATCACTGCAACGGTCTGCTTGGAACACCTGCGTAACACATCCGCATCCGCATCCGCATCACGTATGTTTGGCCGAGAGGTAGGGTCATTGTAGCGCTACGCCGTTCACAGATGCACAATCCATCACTGCAACGGTCTGCCCGCCGGGCTCTCTCCCTCCAAGTTCCAAGGCGACTTTTTGTTGCACAGAGCAACCTGAAGCCAGCGGTTCCGTTAATGCCTTGCCTCAACATTT